>CAVNYN010261424.1:0-24453 GCA_963692815.1 Nyctanthes arbor-tristis
ATCTGTAAATTGCAAGTTCAAAAAATCAAGTACCGTTTTATTTAAAGGTTAAAAGTATGGCAACATTTTTCTATGGGCAAAATTTCTGAGTTATTACAATCATGCACCATTCTAACAATAATGTGCTCACGCTAAAATCAGAAGGGGGGGGGGGCAAATTCCTTCAAATCTGCCTTCGGGATGGCACTGTCCCAAAGAAGTGCACCAGGAAGCAGTGTTTAGAGCACTTGTACACCTAATAGGTCAGCCTTATTAGGAGAAGTCGCCCAAGCCAACATAAGTTAATTTCATTCTTATTTGATGTGGGACTTATCACTTAACAGAAGCTTTGCTGCTACAAGAAGTCAATTATCAATATTGCACCCAGTCAAGCGCCACATCAGCTTGGAGAGATGGAAAAGTTGACTTTTATCTTCTAAGTAGAATCATAAGCATATTCGGAAGATTATATTTAGATACCTACACAGAGTAGTTGGATCTATTATTATGTAATTGAAGTGGAAAAAGTCTCTTACAAATGCTCCTAGATCTAAATGAAAACAAATATACATATGAAAGAAGGATATCTCCGTGGATATCTCCGTGGAGGCAGTGACTTCCTTCCTCTTTATTAGCTTTGCAGAAACCTATTTCTCTCCTTGTCTTGTTTCCCACAACAATTAGGGGGAGGAGGTATAGAATGTTTTGGAGGAATAAATAACAATTCTAGTATATTTTGCCTTACTTGAGCATTGCAGCTTGGAATGGAATGCCAAGACTATCACATAGAACACGTAAAGTACCCTGCACGAGGACAAGAGGCATCACAATCATACAGTTGAAAACATTAAAAGGATTATGATCTAACGTCTTTTTGAAACTGGAGCTAACAAGAGTGCTAGTGCTTGACACAATAAGGATACAAACAAGCTGCAGTTAATGAAAATGTCAAAGAATGAAAACTTCTATGAGAAGTAATCAGGCCCTAAATTTCTATTTCAGCCATCATATATAACTTGCATAGGAATGAGGAAGATAGAAATCTATGGGGTAGTAAGAAAGCAATATGGGAGCAGCAACCAGAGTCCAAAGACCAGGGGAATTATCAGAAACAACAATAACAAAAGTGATCAGAAGATCGGAAGAGCCATATAACATTAATTTTTACATCTTTGAGAAAGTACAAGTTTCCAAAAGTAAGAACCATAATAACAGAAAAGGGACAACAGAGCCTAGACAAATTGGCAATGGGAAACATCTAATTCATGACTCTTCCATACGTAATTATGTGTACAGATGAACAGCTTAGAGAAACAAGCTGCTAAATAGATGTCTCCCTGAAGTTGAATCACAAACTGTAGGGACAACTTCACTGAACAAAAGGAAGATGAAAAGAGCAGTCCTGCATGAAGTACCCAAATGACCCTCTAGTTTGATAATGAGCCAGACATAATGTCATGTGACTACTTGGTACCAAGAACCGAGTGGTGTGGGGCAGTGTATTGAACCCGTCTACATGAGAAAGAGGCAAGACGTTCACTGGTACCACACTGTCTCAGTGTCTTGTAGGTTTTGTCTTTCTGCAATATCTCGTTACCTTAATCATAGATGCGCTTGAACATGCTTAGAACCGTTGAGAAATGCAGAGGTCAACCACCACAAGGTTGTGAAGTCAGAAATGAAGGGTATCAGCCCGCATTATAAACAAAAGTTAGCTTTTTAAAAATTAATGCTCTTTTCTTGCCTAGAATAGCCATACAAACAGAAGAGAATGACGCTGTATCTGCTTGATTCATGATTAACCAATCAACACACAAGAAGCAAACAGTACACAATTCCAGCAAAATCAACCTAAGAGACCATTCACTCCACAAAGAAGCAAAAGTTATACGCAAGTTGAAATAAAGTCTAGCTATTTTAAGATATAACCACATATGCGTTCACTCTATATCAAGAAACAAAGGAAAGAAAGAGCTACAAGTAGAACACTAGTTTTCAGAATTATGCGAAACCTCTGGATGTTCTTGAAGATGGGCTCCATCGATGATGGAAGGAGATTTTCCTAGTTCACACAGCTCGTTGTAAATGGAGACTAAGCTAGCGTACCCAAGCTCCATGAATGATGGGGGACAAACTTTGTTGTAGGATGGCTGGCATGACAGCAGATAATTGCACCATCAGTAAGATGCTAAGTAATTAAGAAGAGACAAAATTACAAGAAAAAAGAAGAAACTTTTTCCATTAATTTCCCATATTTTCTTCTCAACGTAAGGGAACTATTTGTTTAGATAAGTTTGCTTATTTTCTAACAATAGCTTAGGCCTCATCATGAATGCATTTTTCACCTTAAGACAGCCAAGTGGTAAACTAAGTAGCACTTAACTATGAGAAAATGTTAGTCAAGAAAATGGGAAGAATCGGAAAAGGTATGCTACGTATTTGAAAGCATATAACATGAAAACTTACCAAAACATCCAGGGGATTTCTTATCAATATACAATGCTTTCCTTTCGTCACTAATTCGTGGCTTAGACCAAGCAGTCGCTGGCTAGCCATATTCTGTAGACAGAGGAGGAAATTAAAACATAAGCCGGTTACTAATTCATAAATGCATTGTAATGATAAAAACCAATAACACCTGTCAAAAGGCTATACATTACTAAGAAGGGTCCGAGTTTACAGCCTATCTCTTGAATGGAAAAATTAAAATGTTAGTAATAAAATAGTAGAGACTGAGACCTACAGCTACCGAAAAGAAAATTTTACGCATCTAAACTAATTAAAAACCAAACCCCATTATAATCCTAGGGTTGATTGTATGCATATTTCTTTCTAATAGTTCATCAGTTTATCATTTTCTAACAAATAAAAACCTACATATTATTAAAGAGTCTCATACAATTCCTTATGGCATATTAAAGAATTATATGAGACTCTTCACTTAAATTCTACATCTATCTGAGAAGTGAATTGCTGATGAGGAATCACTGTCTCCCCTCGTCATTTATTAATCATGAACAATAAAATATCAAGACTGCTTGTCCTCTAACATTTTGCTATCCACATGGTTTCTCGGGGAGTGCTCCAGAAAGATTAATTTAAAGAAAGAGAATGGTAGGCTTAACCTTGAATCACACTATAGAACCCCAAGTTTAAACAGAGGTACAATGATAATAATCACTAACTGCAAGGAGGTTTTCTCCCTTATAGTCATAACACATAAAAAAAGGAACCCATTGCTGATTGTCTGTTAGTCTGTCTTCATCATTCTCTTCTTCTCCCAAAACCCTGTAGCTAGTTCCATCTCCAAAAGCAGTATACTAGTGTTATAGAGTATGTACTTTAATAGGTAGTCTGTTGATTACAAACTCATCATACTTGATAACAAAATAATATAATGGAGTAGGGCATGTTTATGTCAGTTACATCCATTCCATGCCAAGATTATGCAGCTCTGAGGTAATGATTGACGCAGATTAACATCAACAAGGATATGTACGACATTCAGGTTCCTTTATAATTAGAAAATATGCATTTCAAAGCAAGTGATCTAGGATCAATCTGCACAGAGCATTCTTATCGACACAATAGTTATTTCATCGATGAAAATGGCTGGAAATGATTTCATCAGTATTGGAGAAGAAGAGAAGGATTACTAAAAAGAAGCAAAAATAATCAGGCTGACACCTATGCAACCAAACAAAGAGATAAGTGGAAACAATAGATTTCACATATGCCAAGGTGAGGATTACAAACTAACCGAGAATTTAGAATTTTCCTTGCTTTTAGATTTCTTGAGTAATGACAGATTACCTTACAGAATCGATACTTCTTTTCTCCGGTGCCAAATATGATCTCCTTAACAACTTTATTCCCATTTGTTTCCTGTTGTACCCATACATGAACTTGCGTATGAGCAAAAAGTATTATGTATATAATCATTTGCAGAGAAGACTACTGGCATAAGAACTTATGTATGGAAGTTAAATGCAGTAAGACTATCTTCTTGAAGATGTATCTTATGATGTCTTTTCTCTGGCTTAAATGCAAAAAGTTAAAGGGCGCTGAATAAGAAACCAACATGAATTGTGTCACAACCAATATGGTCTATATCTTTCCCTCCACAAGAAAAGGATTTCAAATTCTTAGCTAGTGGAATTTCAAAACCATTGCTGAATCAGAAACGAGCACCATTTCTAGCATGCTTAAACAAAAACAGACACCAATCAAAACCAAAACCTAAATAACAAAGGATTTTAAATTCTTAGCAACTGGAGTTTCAAAACCACTGCTGAATTAAAAACAAACACCAATTCTGTTACGTTCGTTTTCCAATATATGGCTTATCCTGTTGTCCACGAAAACCAAGAGTTTGCTCTAGGGAGCCTTATGTAGATTTTGATCTTTGAAAGTTGATTTTTTTGAGAGAATGTGTCGTGGGAATTAGAGAAAGAATATAGGGAAGAGTGAAATTTTGTTTTTTTATAGAGAATATGTAGTTGGGATTAAAGTTTGTGTTATTGACCAGCTTTTCATTTAAGATAATGCTCCCTAGAACAAGCTATTATAAGGTAAAAGACCCTATTTATCAAGTTTAAAATAACCTGTTAACTATGAAAAGAAGATTGCAAAATAACTTCGGCAAAAACGGAAAGAAATAGCTAAAAAATGGTGAACTATCTCTATATACAAAACTAGAATTATTTTCCATAGTACTTTCATGGAGTTGCATATGTAAAACAAGGCATGAACTACAAAAGAAATCATAAAATAATATTTTCCACGAATGTGTAAAAAGCTTTTGAGTTCTAAAATAATCAAGGCATTGATTATGAGCTTAATGATAGAAATAGTTCATTCCACTTACCATCTTTGACAAAAGTTCTTCTCGGTATGGCCTTTTTACTCCAGTTACACGTAGGAAATTTGGATAAAGGGGTTCATCAAGAACTTCCGTATCGTCTCTCTGGAGAAAGTAAAGATGAGAAGAAGCATTAACATCATTCATAATCCTAATTATGTAAAATCTGTATTTTCCACATTCTAACCCCATCTTTTGATTTCATTCAATTAGAGTTGAATCCCATTACTGGTCTAAAGGGTGAGTTCATGGTAACGTTATCACTAATTTAGGCAATACAAAACCTGGAAAAACATGCCTTAAACGGCCCTGGTATCCTGCTTGAAAACAAAAGTGAAAGATATTGTATTCCTAAATGAAATAGCAGACCCATGGTTCTAAGCCACAACCCACACTTCACCACTTATCAATGCCAGCTGCAACTTCAAATAGCAATACTAATTTTGTTCAAACATATAGAACTCATATAAGATATGACAGTTAACCATTTAAAGCTTCTAAGGTGAGGTTCAACTAAAGTAAATGAGTCCACGACCACCTCCACCCCTCCCTTCCCCCAAGTTTTACCTTCTATGCCTTTCATTTCATTATCTACCCAGTACCCAGATCTCAAGCTCAAAAGAGAATTGAAACTTGTTATCCCGAACCTACAAAAGAATGAATACTTCACTGACAGCACAGGTTTTTGGGACCTCTTTCTTTTCACAGGTCTTCAAGATGAATTAGATTCCTAATTCTAACTTCAGGAAGTAACAAAGGATTTGGCAGATTGCTATCTTATGCAAAATCCCAGAATTGACCAAAATTCTTAGCCAACCAGCTTATAATAGGCGCATACTTTCCTAAGTTCAAGAAACTAATGTGTGAACTACAATTTCTAGTTTGAATCGGAACCTAATAGAATTTCAAGGTATATTTTATCCTATCTCTCTATGGTTACTTCCAATATTTCATTCACTGTCCAGACGTGTAATATAAAATTCCCTCACTGAAAATTCATACTGCAATCATGTTTTTGAACATGTTTTCCGATTATGTATCTCCTTTTCCTCAAGAACAATAGAAATCATTGCCTGATATCCAGTAATAATATCCACGTGCAGCTGCTAGATTCAGTTCAGATCAAATTACTGAATGAACCAAAACAACGTCTTATCTGATTATTATCTCATAATTTCAGACTACCACAACGTCATATTAACGACAATTTTTAATAACGTGCACCCGGTCATCCAAATTATTTTACATAGTTCTGAATAACATCGCGAGATTTCAAGCGAAGTAAAAAATCTTCTCACTGTTCAAGCAACTCCAATGCAACTTGCCCCAAAAAAAATACTCATTTCAACTTCAAAAACAAACCAATAAAGAAAGTGATGGGTGGTTGGACGGCTCTTTATTTTTTTTTTCTTTTAATAAAAAATGAAATAAAATGACAGCATTACCTGGGCAAAAGAGTACATTAGGCTTGTACTGAGAGACCTTGGTGTGGACCACAAATGTATAACCTCTATCTCTTCTCCTTTCGGTTCCCCCATTTTTGTCTTCACTTGGGGTCGGCAATGGTGATAGTGAGGTTCTGCAATGTTAGAACATCGCTAATGCTCTGGAGCCAGCGCAATTGAGGAGAGAGGGATACACGGGGAAAAAAATTGTAGCCCTTAATTTTATCCATTTTTATTTTTTTAATTAATTTTTTCTCATTTACTCAATTTTTCCTCAATCTATTATTATTTTTAAATTTATATCTATCTCTCCTCTCTTTTTCATTTTTTTCACTTTTTTCTCTACACCTTATTCTATTTACTATTTACTTAAAATAATTATCTTCTCTCTATCTCTCTCCTCCACGACATTCTGACAATCCACCCTTTCATTTAGAGACACTTAATGCTTCTTTGATTCTCTTTATCCTTGTGATTTACAAGGAGAAATTATAAGTTTGTGAAATAAATAATATAGATTTAAAAGAAATTTGAAATTTATAATTATAAATGAATAATTGTCAAATTAATAGTTAAATCAGTGATAAGTAAAATTATAAAAAAAATATGTTAGAGAGGTTCAAACAAACACTTAGAATCGTCACTGTGCGCGTGATATGGCAGCTGTCCAATGTAGCAGAGAATCAGGTGAAGAAAGATTTACTGAGAACAGAATAAAGCAAAAAATCTGTGAGATTGATGTCATCTCATGGGTGGAGAAATTTGACAAAGGGTTACTTTTCTAAAAGTCCCAAACTCTGATTTAAAAATCGATTTTATTTTTAACTTTTTTTCACTCTCTTACATCCCCGCTTTCTATAAATACCAAGTTCCTCTTAACACTATTCTCTCAATTTTTATGAAAAATAACAGTTATATCATTTTAACTTTTTAATTTTATAAACAAAGCATTTAAAAATAATAAAAAAAATTTAAGAAAAAGAAAACATCCTCCGCCTCTCTCAACTTGCTACCGTTTCTGATAGCAAAAATACAATAAAAAATAACAGCATTTCTAACAGCATTTTGGGGGGGGGGTGAGTGCCCCTCCCCCTCAAAACTAATTTTAGCTACCATTTTTTACAGCATTTTGAGGGGAGTGAATCCCCTCTATTTCCTGCCCCCACCCCCACGCAAAATTTGGCAGCTGGGGAAGCAGTTGAGAGGGGAGGGTGGGTGGAATGGGGGTGGATGTTTTTTTAATTATTTTAAATATTTTATTTATAAAATTAAAAATTTAAAAGGGTATAATCGTTATTTTTCATAAAAAATTAAGAAAATAGTGTCAAAAGAGACTTATTGTGCTCATTTATGAAAGGTTAGAGACCTAAGAGAGTGAAAATAAAGGTTGGAGATGCAATTAATTCTTAATTCAAAGGTTGAAAACTTTTTCTAAAATTAAGCCTTTGGCAAATGCTACCATTACTGCACTAGTTTTGCTGAATGTACAATTTTTTTAGACAACCGTCTCCAACGTGTGACAAGATTCCTTTTTTTTTTTTTTGGTCCCCAGCATATATCACATATATCACGTAACTGAAAATAAAATCACAATTTGTGTACAAATGGTATTTTCCTTAAATTATAAATCCTTCTCGAAATTATAAGTCAATACAAAAATTCAATTTTCTATGCAGGGTGTAATAATTAGGTAAGGCAATGAATAAATTACTCTATATTGTAGCATTAATGCAATAAATTTTGAATTGGCTAGCAAGAAATATAGTATTGAAAATTTGCCGACAAAAACCGAAATCAGCATATAAAAAATTTGAGACAAACCTAGATTTGTTGATTAGTTTGAGGAGAGGAGTGAGGAAAGTAATTGAAATGATCCATTACACAGCAAAAAGATGAGTGAACAGAAAAAAATATGTTTTATCAAGTATAAGAATGCCACGTATATTCATCATCATCAAGACCATCGATGTTAATATATTTAAAAAAATACAAAAAGTTTAATAAAAATGACACATAATATCATCTTATTTTTCAACGCATCACATTACTTTTACATCAACACTAATTACAAATAACACTTGTCAATTTTATCAAACATTTTATCTCTTTTTTCGTCCAACAAGAATTTTCCAATACATAGGTCATTACTATTAAATAAAGAATATAAATATGTGATTTATTTACTTTTACTAACAAACTCAATCAATTTTAAAATAAAAAATTGGAAAATGCTACTTGACCGGAAAACACTCCCGAAAGACGTGGCAAAATCGCAGGCTTTTCTCCCTCTACACCCAGATCGCCTCTCTCTCACCCAAGGTCTCGTAGCTCTCTATATTCCTTGTTCTTCTGAGTATACCAACACCGGCACTCTCCGGTCATGAGACTATTGGTGATGCAGTAAATAATGCCACTTTTTAATGTAGCGATCAAAATTTTTTATAAAGAATTTAAAACACATTTTTTTAAATCGCTATAATCTCCCGGCTAACTAGCCCGATTGTTACACTCGCACTTGTCTAGCTTAAACATCGAAACTAAATTTTATGTACTCGTCTCGAACCCAACAATTTACAAATCATTTTTTTAGTCTAAAATTCATTTTATATGTTCATTTAATTTATCTACATAAATTATAGCTCATTTCCAGTTACAGATTAACAAATTTGTCTCCCCAAAATATTTTCTTGTAAATCTCCATTTTCTAAACAAACTAACCATCAATTAGACAATGTGAAAAGGGTATTAACCATCACAAATTCTGCGACAAATTATCCTTAATCGTGATATGCTCCATTTTCTTGAATGAAATTCATATACAAATTGCTTAAATCTCTCTCATTTCCTTCCTCATCACTCCAAATCATAGTATAAATAGGATCCTCTTACACTCATTAATCTCACAAGCAAAAGCATTCCACACATAATACTCTATACAAATTTCTGCTTCTAGCTGGTAAGTCTCTCTCTTACCGCTGCCGTCACTCGAGTAGCCGGAAGCGCGAGCTCGCCGGATTTCATTCCTCATCGTCATATTCCGCACCCCAAAACTCACTATAAACCCCTTACCACATCTTACTCATACACCTAGAAGCGTAGCAAAACGATCACCGTCTACCTTTTTGCCGGAATATCACTCGCCGGCATTGATTTTTTTTGGTCACAAGTCCGCATACACACAAAATCTGATTTTTCTCTCTATGGAATTCCATTTCTTGGTTTTTGCTTTGGGGCTGCCGAATTGAAGACCAAGAATAGGATATATTATTAAAATGATTTTGCACCTTAGGTCCCCAGGTTTTATATACTTACAAATCAGTCTCTCATTTTTTTTTTTAAAAACTTAGTTATATTAGGAATCCAACTTCCGATTTTACCTTTCAGCCCTAAATTTTATCATTTACCTTTTTAGTCTCAGTCTTAAACTATTTTAAAATTTTAATTTAGTTCTTAAAGTTTATATTTTGTTCCATAAAGAATTATTTTCACAATTCTAAGATAATTTATTTTCTTTTGACTAGACGATGCGTGAGTATAATTGAACGATCTCAAGGCTTTTGCTCAAACTCGAAAGGCTTATTCGAGGTAGGTTCCTTTTTTATAAAAGCTATTTATTAAAAATTGCACATTTCTAATTAACTTATGTGGCAATTATGTGTATTAAACTGTAATTATGAGAATTATGCGTTTTGCATGAGATTATTTGTGCTATACCAAGAAAGAGAATATTTTGCTTAAGCCTGAGAACTTGCATATCTAATGCATGAAAACGTGCATCTTGAATGTACGATTTTATCTGAGAATTGAAATACGGTATTTGAGAAATTAATTACATGTTTATGTGTGTTATAGCTATTTAAGTTGACTATTATATGCGCTGAACCTACTGAGTATTGAAATACTCACTCATTTCATAAACTGATAAATTTTCAAATTCTGGAGCCGGTGGGCGCATGATGATAGATATTAATTATTGAACCGTCTTTTATTAATTTCAGCATTATTTAAGATTTTATTATCAAGATTTTAATACATTTGATTTAGAAATTTTTTTTGGTAAAGAACAAATTTTATTATTTATCGAAATAAAAATTTCTACACTTTACCGTTAATTTCAAGCGGCCCAATTGTTTGAAAAGTGTTTTTAAAAAAAAAGATTTAACTAACGTTCTGAGTATTCAGAACTCAGAGTGTTACAGTTAAGCCACTCTATGTCGTTGCAGGACTGATAGTTTTCCTTTAGATCCACTCCAAAATTTTCTACTTGTCCTGCAAGAATTTGATCCCTTATCATGTTAATATCTCCGGCTATAAGGAATTTGCATTCATTCCTCACTTGCGCTGACCGGTGGCCGAAAAAAAAATGACAGGTCCCTTTCAGAACAAAAAATTTTAAAAATCCACCATTTGTTGTATCTGAGTTGAAAATGGAACATCGGGGGCTGGACAAATGGTTGATTTTGGTCCGTTCATGTATGTTCTTGTGTTAGGTGATGCATAATGAAGTATGAAAAAAATTAGATTCTTTGTCTGTCTTAAGAATGAACATTATTATTATTATTATTATTATTATTATTATTATTTTTTTTTTGAACTGCAATTAAGAATGAATTTTACGCCGAGGGAAATGGAGAGAGAGGAAGGAGAAGCAGAATGCAATGTCCTCGATTTATGCTTCTCCGACGGATGTTGTTGGCGATGTAAAAGACCGATAATTTGTAGGACTTGATTTTTTCGCTCCAATGGGTAAAAAGACTGTGAAGGGTGAATTATTTTTTTTAATCCTTTCACTGTAATGCGATTGTAGATAAATAGTATTATTTTAAATGCAATTATTACTGTAATCAATGGAGCGTGTCGGCCATCATATTATTAAATATAAGCATGTTAAAATAGGTCACGTACTTTGACGTATTTTTTAATCCAACGTATTTTAGTGAATTTGTCGTCATTATTATTATTATGAAAATTTGAGCCACTTGCATATTGAATAACTAGACCGTTGAATTTTCTTTACGTGCCAAACTAAACTTGTTGATCAATATACGGATAATCTTGGAATTGCTCGTTATAGGAAGTCCATTTACGTTTGGAGGACGTAACTTTGGTCCTATCAAGACATTTGCGTAATTGCATTGTGTATCTACTTGACCATTCCGTTCTAAAGCGTGTCTTGGACATAGAATTTTACAAATTTTTTAGGGTTTATAAATTCTCATAGATTTCATCGATTTAATAGAATCCTATGTCACAGAATCTAGTGGATTTCAATATATTTTAATTAAGGGGTATTTGAGTGGAATGTGTTGAATTTAAAAGATATTCGCAATATAAAATTTAATAGATTTAAGAATCTGGTAATATTTTAATTTTTTATTATAATTATACAAGATATTTTTTTTAAAAGTATCTATGTAATAAATGTCGGTATACATGGAAATAATGTAAAAAGGAACTATCGAAAAAAAAACAAAAAAACATATAATCTTCTTTTACCTTTTGTTTAAGTAAATTATTATGTCATTATTATCAAATCATTTAATAATTTACTAGTATCTTTGAGAAACTTTATACTTTATCTTTTTTATTTTGCCTTTTTTTTGCACATGTTAAACGAGAACTTTGAGATAGAATAAAAAAATTACACATGTAGTTGGACCAAAAAAAATAAATAAAGAAGTTACACATGTTCGATGATTGAAAAAAATAACAAGTAAAAATATTCATATTATGTCTCGAAAAATAAAATCTATAACCTTGCCTTTCTTTAAAAAAAAAACAAAAAACAAAACTAAATGATAACACTCCATTTCAGATATTTGGTCATTTATTTTGTACAAGTTGAATATGATTTGATTTTCAAAAAATTGAGTGGCCAAGAAAAAAAAATCGCAAGTTTTTGTAAATTTGGATTTTTGCTTTAAAGTTATGATAGACCATTATTTTGTAAAGTTGAATTCGCTATAATTGTTTTAAAATATGGAGATAAAGAAAAACATATTTCATCAATTTATAATTATAAATTTTATTTGATTATTTAGCTTTAGAAAAATTTTGTGCACTCTATCATAATATATAACCAATTGAGGACATTGGATTTTTGTAAAATCTGTAGAATTTCAAAATGAGAACACTGAATTTGTATAGCATTCGCAAAATTTTAATTTGATGACACCTAGAATTGTATGAATTTCTAAAATCCATCAGATTTTATGGTGTGGACATCCCTCTAAGTTTCTAACACCAGCATACTCCACTCTGTCAATTCTTTTTCCATCCGTCCCACAAAGATATGTTACTTTTCTTTTAAAGTATAGTTGAAATATTAATTTTCTCATATACTCTTATTTAATGCGCATTGTTATTAACAAAATAGAATTATTAAATTAAAATAATTAATATGGTTAATCTCACAAAAGGCCCCTAACCATTGGATTAAGAATCGGCTAAATCTCCAACCTTTTTTCGCTCTGCGTGGTTATTAACCTTTCATAAATTCACATGATAAGTTATTTTTTCCACTATTCCGTCAATTTAAAAAAAAAACAACGGTTACACCCTTAGCTTTTTAATTTTAAAAATAATAAAAAATTTTAAAAAAAGAAAAAGAAAAAACCCAAATATCATTCATTCTCCCATTCGTTCGTTTGTATTTTCTTTTTAGTTTTCTTGCTCGCTAGTTAATTAATACATTTGGACGGTTTCCTACTAATATATCTATTTAATTAAGGGGGATTTCGTCATTGAGAAACCTAGAACTAGAACTTGGATCATGCATTATTGAATTTCTCTTATGAGAGCTTTCCCTTCTAACTTTACAAAAGATTATCGATTCTTTATGTGCTTATGCATCAATTGAGGGTTTTTGCATCAATTGAGTTTATAGTTTAATATACTTCAAGTTGTTGAATCATGGAACTCGGGTCTTAGATTCCATTCCGTACCGTATTCTTAGGTTCGATTCAATCTTTTGTATGGGTTCACTACTAGCAAACAGGGCATCACTGACGGTATTTTCCGTCGGCGAAACTAAGAAATTAATCGGAAGCAGCTTTCACTGACAAAAAAAAGTCATTGGAAAAACCGTCGGTGATACCCTACTCAGTAATACTTTTCGACGGCAACCAACGGCGGACACTTTCTGACAGATTTCGCTCTTTAGGAAATTTCTGACGGACATAAGGAAAATAATAATAAATGAAAAAAATTTTGTCCACCCGACCCGCGCCTAACCCCCAAATGTGCCCCCCGACCTGGGAAGGGCCGGACTTTATATGAGGCCCAAGAGGCCGCCGACTTGGGGCCCAAATTTTCGGTAATTTATGGGGGCACAAAATTCACTAAACCATTTATATATAGAATCCGTGGCGAAGCCACCAATATGGGGAGCTTCCGTGTTTTTGGTTTGGTGGCCTTCAAACGATATTTGCCATGTAGGTTTGAACCTCTCTCTTGTCAAATGTTGCGTTTTTGCTTTTATTTTGTTAGATGCTTATTATTATTATTTTTTTTATCAATTAATAGAAATAAATGCACATTGAATCAAAATGTAAACTAAGTAGAATTTGGGATCTATAGGAAGAAGACAAATGATCGCTTGAAGAACACATTCAACTCAATACATCAATGCCCGACTTTGATGAATGAAACGATCAGACATGAATTTATAGTATGGTACATATTGGTGCACCATGCGTGCCATTAATCCCATTACCATTCAAATTTTGAAGATTAGATCTTAAAGAATAAAAAATTTGACTTCATTAAACAACTATTTTGAATATACGCTTTGGATTGGAGGCACAACCTTTATATCTCGACTCAAGGCTCTCAAATCTCAAGTACGGCCCTGGACCTGGGCATAAATCCCTTTCAATAATGCAAGTCGGAGAATTGATCCTTGGACCTAGATTGCCAACCACTAGACTATTGTATGTTCTTGTTAATGTGCCGCCCACAAATGTATATAAAGTATATTCTAGTAATTTTGTTAATTTAAAAATGATGAATTTTCTTTTTTAAGCATTGGACTTATATATTATTTATTAAATTTTATTATATTAAATATATCATTTATACTCTAAATTTATTTGAGTATGTTATTAATATAATATTTTGCCCCTAGTTTTCTACATTATATATTCATTGTTAATTAAAACTAAAAATAGTAAAAGATGGTTTAATAAAATTTATTGGATTCTATTAGCAGGAATGTGATTTATGTGAATTTTTTAAAACTAATAAAATTAATAAAAAATTTATTTAGAACTATTGTTTTAAGCATTAACCACAAAATAACCTATGAAAGATTAAAATTTTTTTTGTTTTATATTTTTTTCATTGGGTAAAACCACATTAACATTAAGATTTAATTCATATTATATTTCTTTTACAAATGAATTGCCGAACATTATTCGAGTGCATGGAACATAAGATGAGTGTACGGGTCATATATACGAATAGAGCAGAAGAAAATGATTATATATGTGTGCACATGACAAGCATATGTCCAGCAATAGTTGGAGAACGACACCTAACTACTCAATACCTTTTGAATTTCATAACTACAATAATTGATTGTTATGTACACTAAGATTCCATATTCGACGTTTATTTCCATTTCATACCAACTGTGTCCTTTGTGGAGATTGTTCGTGTTTGTTGTTGGTTTTCTTTTTTCTTCCTTTTTTTTCTAACTTTAGTTTGTACTTTTAATCACGGATACAAAAATATAAATCATTTTCTATTTCGTATATAAGGGTTGTTGATTGTTATAACACTTTTAATTTTTGTAACTTTTTAAATTTAGAACAAAATTTTACTTGCTATATATCAATTAATGTATTTTCTAGTTTGCAAAAAAAGTTAACATTTCTCCTATAAAATTTTCGCAGTCTAAAAATTAATGTATATTTATTATAGAACAATTTGCATTTAAGAGTACGTTTGGTTCATAGTATAATTGGATTGATTTATAATACGAGCCACATGGCAAATTTTACAATTGACACCTTACATGTCCATCATATCAAATAATAATTTTTTACTTTTCAACAAAATTTAACCACTGAAATTAAGCCACATGCCCAAAAAATTCAAATTTTAAAATATATTATAAACCAATCTAATTATAAACGATACCAAACGGACTCTTAAGACACATTAATAAAATAATTGGATGAATTATTATCGTAATTGAAAAATAAAACTTATTTCAAACTTATTGAAAGAAGTTTTAATTAACAATATTTAGTATAATAAACAAAGAAAAATTTTATAAAGAATAATTAAAATATATCTTTAAGGATATTTCCAACGGAAATGGAAATTTCCGATCCATTTCCGTCGGAAATTTCTGAAGGGGCCTATTAGGCCGTCGGACTTCCATTGTTGTCGGAACTTTCCGACGACATATTTTGTCCGTCGGAAATTTCCGAAGGACTTTGTTTCCATCAGAAATCTCCGACACTCTGACTTTTCCGTCAGAAATTTCCGACGGGCGTGTATCTGTTGAAAAAATTTCGTCGGTGATGCCCTCTTTTCTAATAGTGGTTCATCAACGCCGCTCCAACACGGTTCTCATCAACACCGCTCTCTCTCCATATAACCACCTTCTCCTTTCATCATCTATATAAGCATGTACTTAAACATAATTTCTCCAGAGAAAAGGGATAATGCTGCCGTTAACATCTTTGAAAGAGTATAAACAATACCTCTAAAGATGTAGGTAATAGCAAAATCCTCTTGAACGTTCGAAATCACCTCTGATTGATTAAATTAAATACCTATAACACGACAAATACACCCGAAATAACCAAATTAATGTCTAATCAAGAATCTAGAACATTTGATTCAAAAAAATAATATATCAAAACAACAGATATTCTCAGCAAGATATGCTCACCAATATAGTTGAATATTTAGCTAAAATAATTCCAATCAGAAATATGACCAATTAAGTACCATTGATGAAATTTGATATGTTTACATAATTTGATATTTGGGACGTAACATATGAATATATGCAAGTCCAGGATAAAACAATACAAAATAAGAAAGGGGTTTGAAAGACTGTGGATAAAACGTTAGCGGGGAAAAGAATGGAAATAAATTTGTGTCAAAATTAAACATATAAGGATGTAGAGTGAAAATTGCCCAAAATTTATCCCAATTTGCCTCTAGCTAACATGGCATTTAATGGGAAAATAGGTGAAATTTGACATCAGGGATGAAACGTGTGACTATATGAATATCAGAAAAAAACTAGAGGATGAAAAAAGAATGGCAACAAAAATATGTCAAAGTTAGAAGTTTGGGGACTAAATTGAAACTCACCCTTCTAAAATTAATGACAAACTTTTTACCCTTGTATATATTGTAGTTAATTAAATTTATAATATTATTATTTAAAATTAGCTTGTATTAATGTTTGTGTTGTTTAAAAAGTTAACTCGTATTAATGTTCGCATTGAGAGTTTCAATTTAAAATTCAATTGTATATTTTCCGAGTTACAGAGAGATAGTGTAAAAGAACAAAAAATTAAGTCTTGTCAAATATTATATCTTAATTATAAATATAAAAATCGACCTAAATTTGTATTGAAATTATGGATAATTAATTCTATGAACATATGTGTAATAGTGGTTTATGTATTGAAAATGTCTTTTAACCATCTGACTATATTTATAATATGGTGTAGAAACTTAAAATTTACGGTGGCAATTTAATTATCCTTACTTTTAATTGTGAAGGAAGAAAGTGATAGTAGAAAAGAAAGCGAGCAGTTAAAAAAAAGAGAGACAAAATTAATTTAAAAGTAATAATACTGAGGAAAAAAAAAAGTAGAGAAAGATTGTGGTATGATGTTGAATTTTGGGAAAAAAAAGGAGAGAGAAGGAAAAGTGGGACACGATATTTTAATTTAATATTTCTATTGGCAACCCTCATGAGCAAAATCGCAAGTTAAGGTGCATTTTTGCATTAAAGTTAAATGTGACGGACCATTTACACAGTGAAATCAAAATTTAGGGACCATTTGTGCAAAAACGCCCAAAAAGATGTGGGAAAACTCACACTTTTTCATGGAGCAACTGTGCTTCTGACACGTGTTAGGCGCGTTTGACAGCAGCGGGGCCCCCAAATTCCACGTGCACTAATGCGTATGCATTTTTAGATAGAGAAGAATCCTCAGCCACTAAACCCTCGGCGCTCACTTTTCAGCCACAGATCTCACCTCTCTGCCTAACCGCATAACTAACCAGTAGTAACTTCCTAAAATACCCTCCACCGAACACAAACCCAATCCCAAATTCCCAACCCTCCTACCCAAAATAAATAAATAAAAATAAAAAAAAATAAATAATAAAGAAAAGACAAGTGCCAATAATAAATAAATAAAAATTACAATATTAGTTCTTGGAATTTTTTATTGGAAAACAAAACTCGATTGAGTAAATTTAAAAATAAAGATCCCTTAACATCCAGATGAAACAATAGTGTATTATCACGCCTTCTAATCAATAAAATAATAACTACATTTCCTTATTATCACATAGTATCTATTAGTAAGTTATTACCATATGACAGTTGATTAGAATAATCACATACGAGAGCAAGTTATTCATTCTTATTCACACATGATACAATAGGTACAATTATTTCACATAAGAAACCAATAAAACAACTTCAAACCCTGCCTTCTATTATATTGGCAAAAAAATCGATAACTTAAGTTGCATAACTCTATTACCACTACTATTATTATTATACTATTATCTAGCATCATCTAATTGTTTTAACAAGATGACAATGTAAACACACACAGTAGAAATGCACCACATATCATCTAAAAAAATCATAGTAATTTTATTAGACGAGGAACGATCACACACACATTATAGAGCATACAACACTAAAAGCGCATCACCACACTATTCACATCGCGACTAGACTTTTTTATTTTGACAGAAACACAATACGTATACACAAAGTACATGACACATCATATGACATATAATAAAATTATGATAGTCTTGTTAGACGTGAAATTTTATACTATTAGCAATCTATTTCTATTTTGAAATAAAACAAATTTTATGAGAATGAGTAGTAAAGATTTAAATGTAGTGCACCATGCACATGACATACTGTGAATTGGTGACTGTTTTTATTTTGAATTAGATTATTATTATCGAATTATTAGCTGTTTGAATCTATTTATTCAAATTGAATTATAATGAGAAATTATAATGATACGAAATGAATTGTGTAGATTTAATAAAAATTTTAAAATTATAATTATAAATGAGTAGCTGTAAAATTAATAGTTAAATCAATAATAAATGAGATTATAACGTGTTTTTATAAAAAGAAGCAAACATTCTCGCAGAGTTAGAAAAGAATGATTTGCTAACACCTGCCAATACGGGGAGGGAACTGAAAAGGGCTTTTCTGTCACTTCAAATTTAAAATTTGCCCGCTGGCCACCACAACAGGAGCTTCTTCAGTTCTATAAAAATTCGAAGCTTCAAGTAAAACCCAAATTTCTTCAAACTCCAGCTTTTTGTTAAGGTATGTTTTCTGTGGGCTTTTTTTGCCCCCTAATCTGAAACGTAATTTCATTTTTCTGTGCCTTGAAAAAGTTTAAATTTTAATGGATTACTGTCTGAAGATGAAATTTTACAGACTCGTATCTGTTCCTGTAATCTAAAATATGAGTCTTTTATTATTGGTTTCAATGTTTGGGCCAAACACGAAATCGATGTACGCAAGGCTTGTTCTTCTTGTTTAATGTTATAAGTTGGTATGAACAAATTTTTTTCCCTGTAAGTAATAAATGAACATGAATGATACAGTCGTGATTACTAGTTAATTTTCCTTGAGAACAACTGTAATTACACTTTGTGTGAATATTAATGTCCACTGCTTGATATGGTAGTAGTATAACGTTCCAATTTGGCAAAATCCGACTGTAAGTTTGCTAGAGAAGGAGATTATTTTTGGAGAAGATTGGATTTTTGGAGATGAAGATGAATGGACAGCTTGCTTTTCTGTAACTAATAAAGGGGAGAAACTTTCTAATGGCTGGTGATGATCGGGCTTGCTTCTTAGAGGATAACACTGACTTAATGGTGGATTCAGACAAAATAACAATCCGTCTCATCATTATCTTTTGTTTTGGAACCCCAAATAAAAAATTTACGATGTTTTGAAAAATGAAAAACAGCATCATCCTTTTCCACCGTTCCCACATTGAAACATGAAGAACAAGGAAAAGTCATTATCTTGTAGCATTTTGAGTTTTTGAATTTTCTTAGTAGCAAATTGGGAACTGATTCACGCAGTGTACACAAAATTTAGGAAACGGCACTCCTAATATTAGATACATACTAGTTTATCCTTAATGAACTTACTTGAAAAAAGTGATGTATATTTAGGGGATAGAGGGAATGCTAATCCTTGAACTTGAAAATTTGGACGCCTCAATATGACTTCTATTAACTTTTATGATGATAAGAACAGTCAAAGCGGATTTTTATTTTCAGAGGGACTGAAAGGTACAGGGATTAGATACTGTTTCCAAAACTTAAGAGAGAAACTCTGTATCACTAATCTTTAATAATTGTTGCGCAAGAAAAAAGAAGGGTATAGGCCCGGTACTTTTAGCTATGGTATACTAAATAAACATCACTTCTGTAGCATAACCATCAACTGATTCATGTGCTAAAGAGTTTAAAATCATTATTATATATGATTGGAGTAATATATTTTGTCAAGGCCTTTGTGACATCTCTAATAAGGTGGTGCATAAGACAACCGTTTCTGTAACTAACTTTTCTCAGCATTAATGTACATTTAGGTGTTACACTGAGTGCGCATATTCGATGAGTATGCACTTTGGAAGTGATATTGAACCTCTTATCATGTCAAAAGATGACGAGATGGCTGATTGGCTTCCATCACCATATTGTTTGTCTCCTTCAGAGAAAGCACGAACTGGAAGCATCAACTCCCCTAAGGGACACAGTGTTGCAGAAATGGAAGAACTTCTATTCAGTCGGACGACTTTTTCCAGTGAACTTGACCAAGTTTATAGTTCAAGCATTTGTATGCATCTGCACCATGATTCTAGTCAGTGGACTGCTTATCCTTGTGAACATTCAGATTTTCAACTCAATGACTTCCCCAGATTTGAGGAGGCTGATGAAACTTTCTTGTACAGTCATAACTTCTGGGCTTAAGATACTTGATTTCATGCATGTTCATCTATGTGCTTTTTTAAATATTTCAAAATTTTCATTCTAAAGGTAAGCTGCTATTTAGAGTTCGTTTGGTTTCCAATTATAATTAGGATCACCGCTTATCTCAATTTTCTATGCCAATAATGAATTTGAATTTCAATGAATTTACTAAAATGTCCCCTCTATTTGTAGATTATTTACAAGTATGGAGGTATTTTAGTTAATAAATTTAAGTTCAAATTTAAATTTCAATCATTATTGGTATGGGAAATTTTGAAAATATAGTATCACAATGATAATATGAAACCAAACGTATTCTTAGGAACAAGAGCGTCACTGATCTTTGGGTAGACAGAAACTCTAAAGTTGATTGATTGACTCTTGATTGATTGAAACTCTTGCTTTTCTTCTGTTTTATTGTATCACTTAAATTGTAATATTTACGTGATTAGAGACCTACTAGAGAAAAGTATGGCAGCTATCTTGAACCAACCATATGCATGGAAATATTGCAATGAAGTCAATCTTAATGATTTACACTTGTTTTACATCAATCCAAGTAAAATTAAACTTGATCACTTAATTTCATGGCATATCAATTTCACTGATTATTCAGTTTCTTTATTTTATAAATGTTAAATTCATTTATCATTTTGTATTAAGAGCTTGTTTGATACTCTTTTTCTGTCAAAATGTAGAGAATTTATAATGATGAGAGAGGTAAAATGTATATTGGAAATGTAAAAAGGTGAAAAATATGTGGCTGTAATTGAATAGTTATCAAATCAAATGTCAAATTAGTGGTACGTAAAATTATAAATTGATAAAATAAAGAGGATCAAACAACCTCTAAGTTTTCTCCAAAAATTCAACTCTTTTACTAAATATTATGCAGGCATTCATTAATTGAAGATAATGGAAGTGGGATCCAAGCTGCTGCATCAGTTAATCTTTCACCAACATCTAGCAAGGGCAATGAGATGCCATCTAATCTCTTGAGAGATCTAACTTCAGAGTCTTATACTGTTCAAGACCATATAGACAGTATGGGACACTCAAAGGATCTAAAAACATACACTTTTCCTGCACCAAGCTGCAGCAATAAAGCAAATGGCGATCCTTTTTCACTGGCAAAGGTGCTGATTCTTTCAGGGAAGCAACACAACTACCCCCCAACCCCCCCTCCCCCAAAAAAAAAAAGAGAAAAATGTAACCTGGTATTGGTTTTGAAATCACACAATTGATCATAAAAACTGTGGTCTCTGGATATTGATTTTGGTAAATGATACCTGGTGGATATTAAAATAGCTACATAGTTTTGAACTTTTGTCATATGCATAATCATTTTCAATATCGACATGATTTTTCAAGGCCAGAGTTCCTCAGCAGTTCTTTAATCATGACAATTATTGTTTAAGGCAATGGCGGTTGACATCCCCTCCTCTTTGAAGCACAACCTTGGAGGTGAACAAATTGCTGAGAAAACATCATTGGGGGAATCTGCATATCTGGAGCTTAGAAGCTTGACTGTGATGGTAAGAAGGCTAGATATCTAGAAGTGTTTTAAAAATATGAGATTCTCACAAGTTATTTTCTTAACAAGGCTAGATATTTGCTAGTTGTCAGAGAATACCAGAATTTGCCTTCGAGATGCCATGTACCGCCTAGCAGAAAACTCAAAATATGAAGAAACAAATTCCATTGTGGATGGCAATGAAGCATCAGAAGAGTTTTCACAGACAACCAACAGTGAAGCATCTAGGTAAATGCTACATATTATTGAACTTTCTCATTCTCACTTGCTTGATTCAATTACAATGTTAAGAAACAAGAATAATAGAAAAAGGACATCGCATAACCTTTTCTTGTTGAAATATTAAATTAATTATATCATTCTGGGAATATTGTTGAACCGTTGAAGGCCGTTTAAGTTGAGATCGGAAGATTTATTTTATTTATTATATATTCTCAAAACGTCCCTCCAATGTAGGCGGGATCTTTTTCCCATCAAAGCCTAACATGTGAATATTTCTTTTTAATGGGGTGGCAGTGAGATTTGAACCTAGGACACTTGCCTGCTCTGATACCATATTTCAGCCGATAAAGAGATTTATGCAGCCTGCAAATTTGATTTTTGAAACCTGTAATCTCCCCCTTAGGACTATACCCCTGACGTGTAATCATATAAACCTCATCAGGTAAGTCTCCATGTAAAAAGGCATTATTTGTGTCCAGTTTTGCCCAAGGAGCAAATGTATCAAAGTAATCCACACCCTCTTGCTGTGTATAACCTTGGCCACTAGACGGGCTTTTCTACCTCTCAGTAGAACCATCAAGCTTGTGTTTAATTTTGTATACTGGCTTACACGCAATAGGTTTTTGACTGGGAGGAAGATCAACTACTGACCAAGTTTGATTAGCGCCAAATGCTTTATTTCCTCACTCATACCTTTCTCCCATTCAGTAATGCCAGCTGCCTGGTGATAAGTATGTGGTTCAGTAGCAACAGACACATTCAAAACTACTGCTTTGAAATCTGGACTCAATTTGTCATAGTTCAAATGTTCAGATAAAGGATGATCAGTAGAAGAAATTGACCCACAATGATAATCTTGAACATAGATGGGGGTTTAGAAACTCTGTGAGGTCTTGAATGATTCTGAGAAACAGAATCGGTAGCTGGATGAAAACCAGTGGGGAAAGAACCTGAGGCATGAGATTGTCTTACACAATTGAATTTATGCTGAAGAATTTGGTGAAAATGATTATGGGAATTTGCTTTCTTTCTTGGCCAAGAAGTTGCTTGGTCATCAAAAGGAATCATTGTGTCCCAAAGGTCATATGCATTACAGTTGTTAAGTTCACAGGATGTAATTTTTCAAACACTCCGATGGAGGCTAATTTGAGGCCGAGTAAAGATGAAGGTGCACCAGTTGAGGACATTGGAATGTACAGAAGGCTACAGAAGGCTATTATATCTCACTATTACCAGGACAGACTTATCTTATGCTGTAAATAGATTAAGTCAGTTCCTGTGAAGCCCTAAAAAAAACCTGACTTGAGGGCAGTGTATAAAGTGTTAACAGTATGTGAAAGCTACACTAGGCCGGGTACTTTATTTTCCTCACAGTTCAGATGTTTGCCTGAAGGTGTTTGCGGATGCAGACTGGCGAGCATGTCCAGATACAAGGAGATCCATTTCTTGTTACTGTGTGTATTTAGGAAAGTCATTAATGTCTGGAAATCAAAGAAGCAGCACACTGTTTCAAGGTCCTCAGCAGAAGCTGAGTACAGAGCTATGGCCAATGCTGTGTATGAATCTACCTGGCTACTGTCATTTTTTACTGAGTTGGGAATTAAACATTCTAAACCAGTCAGTCTCTATTGCGATAACCAAGTGGCTCTGTACATAGCAGCAAATCCAGTCTACCATATTAAATCAATTAATGTATTATATATTCTCAACAAATATGTGAGATGCTTTAAGTACTCCTAGTTGATTTCTGCTATGTTGTAAGTTCCTCTAGTTGACAATTATGGGCCTGTTTTGCATTATTTTTGCTAAGTGATGATTTTTGGGGAGAATGCGTGGTGAATATGCAGGGAATGAAGTTTAAATTGTAGACCAGCTATTTAGCTAACTTTAAGCTAGAGAGAACAATACTATCTGTCCTTAATAAAACAATCACATTTTGACCTTAAGAATGATCTGGTAGTATTTTTGAGCCTTTCCAGTTGACCCATCCATTTGGTGGTATACTATCTGTACATTTTAGATAACCAACCCTGAATATGGCAAATTTGTGGATGATTGTGGCAATAGGTACTATGAAAAGAATTTATACGAGGGTGTCTGTTGCTCTTTTTGATGTTCGAGATTGTTGTTGTGTGTCTTTACTCAAAGTGAAACTTACAAATAAGTTCCCA
>CAVNYN010261425.1:0-12312 GCA_963692815.1 Nyctanthes arbor-tristis
AGTTGACCACGTGAGAAAACATTATTCATAGAATATTTGCTGTGAAGGAACTATGTCTGCAATTTGGAGAGGTGGATCCGGCAAGGGGTTCTTCAAATTTGTTACACCTAGAAAAATTGTTTAATTCTTTACGAGTTGGTGTAGATACAAAAATTCTCAATGAGATCGTCTGGGGACTGGTGGTTGTTGCAACTTGTTGGTGTTGTAGACTAGTTGACCACGTGAGAAAACATTGTTCAGGTGGAGCAGGTTCGGCTACTGTTCAGATTTGGACAATCCGACTCTCTTGGTGTGAGGGCAGTGGAGATATGCTATGAAGTATGTGGGTACATCCCCATGGCGTGTCGCTAGGTGCCATGGTAAAGGATGTGTATTACTTCTAGCAGTTGTATTTACACACGGCATTGGTTGGCGATGATGCAAGGTGTGTGTTTGTAGTAATGTCGATGGCTGATGAGCTCTCTATAAAGCTAACGAGAGAGTTGCACCACAAATTTCAGCAGGTTTATTTCGACATTGAGCCGATGAAATGCTTAGAATTGTTGTTAATTCTAAGTGATTATATATACTCATGTGGTGGAGTATGGGACTGTCAAAGTGTCAAAGGCTTGCCTGGTAATTTCTCAAGTATTGTGTACAAGACTGGAGAATATGAAGATTTTGACTTATTTTGATAAGGTGGAGATTGTTAGGTTTGTTATCAAAAATAATCCAAAATTAAAAGGAAAATGAAAAGGAAAGAAGAAGAATCCTAGGAGGAAAAGGAATCCAAATCATAGAAGGATTGCCTTGTCTTCCAAGGAAACGAAGTCTATAAATAGAGATGTTTTCTTCTTCTTTTATACACAAGTGGTACAAGTGAGTTGAAGAGAAAAATTAGTGAGTCTAACACCTTAAAAAGTTTTCTTGTAACTCTTCGTGGTTTGTTTGAAGAGTAAAAAATTAGGTGTGCTAAAACTCAGAGTGATTTTTTTGATGTCACTTGGGTCGGGTTAGAGAGTCTTGTGAAGAAAAATAGTAGCCTAGCGTCTTGGGATTTCTTTAATTCTTCGCGAGTTAGGCAAAGGGTAGAAATTGATAGATGCGATAAAACTTGTTATATTTTTCTTGTAATACTTGAGGGATGGGTTTTGGCGAGTGAAAATTCTGTATGGTTGTAGCGATTTTAATCATACAGTGGAAAGCTTTGACAGTCCGTTAAATTCGTCTTCGTCTTTTATTTTTCTTGTCTCAATTAAATTCCTTAAATAACGGTCTTACAGGCGTAATCGGAGAATCTACATTAATTCCCAACAACAAAGAAATAGGGTTCTTATTCTGGATTTTTCCGTAGTATCCATAGAACTCTATTTGTAGAGTCCAAAGAGCTTACATGGTAATTGAATAAGCAAAAAAGGGCTCCACAAACATCCAACAACATTCCCCTAATTTTCCCTTCGGACCCACAAACGTGATAATTCTCACCCCTACCCAAAAATGCTATGCCCAATTCTCCTCAGTTCTCTCTCTCTCTCTCTCTCTCTCTCTCTCCATAAACACCAAAAATGGAGTATCATGTACGTGTAATCAAATTTGCACTTTTCCTTAAAACCCCATGAAGATAGTCAAGCCAAATATCTTGAAACCAAAGGATTTTCCAACAGATAATAGAAGTGGGAAAAAATCTATGATTTTAATAAGAGATTATTTTGAAGGAAAGTAGAAATTTCCAAGCCTCCGTGTGGAAACATCAAACAACAGATCAAACAGCAAAGTTTATGCTACGGGCAGTAATTGGAGGCATCGCCGGTGTCTGATGACTCCGCCGGTGACGATGGAGTAATGATGGTCAGCGGCTAGTCAGGGGAATGAGAGAGGATGACAAGGGGCTGCTGTTTATGAGGGAGTAATGGTGGTCCAGTGCTGGCAATGGTTGCAAAAGATCGTGATTCGACCGGCTGGTGGTGGTCTGGTGGTGCAGAGAGAGAAAGAGGACGGCTAAGGGCTGCTTTGACGAGTTAATAGGGGTTCTGGCGCCGAGAATTATCGGTGAACTGTTGCTGCAGAATGAGGGTTCTAGCCGGCTGTGGTGGTTCAGAGAGAAAAAGACTACATTGGGGGAAATGAGGTTGAATGATTGAATCAGATTGCCTATGGAGGGTTGGGGTTGGAGGGTCGGGTAAATGGGGATTTTTGAAACTTTCACATAGGTTCGCAGGGAAAACGGGGTGAAATCATGTTGGATGTTTGTGAGAGCCCGCTTTTTACTTATTCAACCTACTATGTAAGCTCTTTGGACTCAACAATAGAGTTCTGTGGACATTATAGAAAAATCCGTTCTTATTCACGGCAAAGATGTGTGTGTAAGTGTTTTTTTTTTCTTTTGGGCAACCTAATGAAGATAAAAATTCAGATTAGGTTTTTTTTTTTTTTAATTTTGTGGTGTATCTAAAAAAAAATCTAAGAATATATAAAAAGATTATTTAAGTTGTTTAATTCTTGACCTTATTAGTAAGGGTAATCAGGTTGCTGATGCACTTGCCTCATATGGATGGAGTAGACAGTGTTACACAGAATATAGGGTTCATGATTTGCCTTCAGTGGCTCGTGGGCTTCTAAGATAGACCATCATGGATTCCCGTCTATCAGAGGTATTTAATTTAGTTTTGTTTTAGTTTTCCGAGTTGTATGTAAAGTTACTCTAGAATTATTTTTTATTCTTTCTATTATTAATTTTAGTGTTAGGGACCTCTTTATTTCCTACTTTTATTGATTCTACATTTAGTTACAGTTCAGGTTTTATGCTCGTTCTTGGGTTGTATCATTTTTAAGATATTAATAAAAATAGTAAGGAGATTCGAAATCCCCACTAACTAGGTAAGGCGGACGCCTAAAAATAACAATGCAGTATAGTTAGTGCTTTGATTAAAAAAAATAAAAGTTAATATTGAGGTATGGTTAGTAGAATATGTGAATATGTGGTGTAGATATAACCACCCAAATATTAAACGGGGTATTAATGTAAATTAGAAAAATAAGTGGGAGTGGAATAGGAAATCAAAATGTGAGAGTTTGTAATTAGGCGAATAGGCGGTGTCTAACAAAGACACTATCTACATCTAGACAGTGTATTAGGCATCATCTATTTTTCTCTTTAGCATATAGATTTATCTACATCTAGACAGTATACTAGGCATCATCTATTTTTCTCTTTAGCATATAGATTTATTTGGGTGTTATAACGATTTTTTTTCAAATGGCCAGTGCTGGCCCTGAGTATAGGTAACCAAGGCGGTTGCCTATGGCCTCCAGCTAGAAGTGGCATAAAGTAAAAAAATTGAGCTTTTTCGAGTCAAATAATAGAATAAAAACAATGTTCACAAAAATTAATATAGAAATTGTGATGGTTAAACTTTACAGTTTAGAATCCAACTTTATTAAAGGTCAAATGCTCAAATCCTCATAACAATACAATTGACTTATATTTTTAAGTAACAATGTAAACTTTTACAATTTTTCTCATTTAGTGATAGATACATACTAATTCTATTCTTTTCCCTTTTAATTTTATTAACTTTTAAATAATGAATGTTGATTTCCCATCACGTTTTTATAAACAAGAAGACCCTTTAGTATTTTATTAGTTATCGAATATCTGGATGTATACCGTTTAAAGAATAAAATGTATTAAAAATCCCATAATATGATAAATATTGAAACTTAAGTACTTAACTAAATCAAAATTCTTTTTATTCGTGGATGACTCGTTAGTAGTGGATGTAACTCTTGCTATCATCTATCGAGAAATCAGAATATAATAGCCCATCTGTAACACTCCGCGAAAATTTGAAAAATTTTATTTTGACTTAAACCTCGAATTATGATTTACTATAAAGACTCGGTAAGTAATTTTACGAAACATGCTATAACAATTTGAAAACATCTTTGTAATCGGCTAATTAGCCGTGATACTTGATAGGAATTTGGAAACACTCTTTTATGCTTTAATGAGGTTGAAAAATGATTTCTTGAACTTGTACCAAGTATGTTCATTAGTTGATAATGTTACTAAAAGAAGGAACAAGGCTAATCGGGTGATGAGTATGAGACCAAAGAAATGCTTAAATAAAAATGTGATAGTATAATGGTATAGTCAAAAAGCCAAGGACTTAATTATAAAATGTATTAAGTTGAAGGGTTCATTAAGTGAAAGGTAAAAAAATCTAGAGAATGTTTGGGCTATTGGAATTACTCACATGGATGAATGAGAGAACACTTGGCATTTTTAAAAAACAAGAATTCTCATGAATGTACGATTGGAGCTATTTCTATTGGCTAAACATTAATGCCTTAGGGACAATTGAGAGCCCTTTCATTGGTGGAATCCAAGGACTTTTAGAAAATAATTGGGGAAAATTCGTCCATTAATGGAGGGGAGCTTAGAACACCCTTAAGAAGTCTTTAAAAACATATACTTTGTCTTCTAAATAAGCCTTTCTTCATATACATATAAGACCTACTTTGAAAGCTACTTTATTTGAGGAATATCCAAAGATTTGAAGGTATTTGGGCCACATCTAGACATCCACTAATCTTTAAAAGGGGACAAGAACAAGGTGAGTAACTAATGGCTTGGTTTCCATTGGCATGCCATCTCTTTGTGAAAAGAATGATTATTTGATGTATTATGATGATAAGAAATGGAATGTTTTCTTACATACACTTCACTAGTATTGCCCTACTCATTCTGTAATGAATGACTTTGAATTGTTCCCATGCTATGACTTATTCTATGACCCCGGGATAAGAATGATTAGTATGGTGTATGCTTTGATTGATAATGCTCTCTAAAACTTCGGTAAGGGTCAACCGGAGTTATTGTGGATCCACGTATTATTGTATTGCTATGAGCAATTTGGCATTTAAATGATATTATTGCACGCTATAGGTAGTAGGTGATTCTAGTGGTTGGGTCTTATTATGCATTTTAAAAAGGTTTGTGTATCTTTTACTTATTAAACTTGTAATTGTAAAATGTTTTTTATTGAAATCTTGTGGCAAACTGATACATTATATTACTCACGGGGTACCTAGTACTTACTCAATGTTTAATTAATTTTGTAGATGATCATCTGCAAATTGTTTGAAAGGCAAGTCGAAACTCGGAGCGAAAACTCAAGCGGGAGTCGGATATCACAAGTAATAGAGACGGATTTTTGGGGATACTATGAAGATGCCCCACAATTTCTTATGTAGTTGGGCACCACGTACGAGCTTAATATATACTATGCCTATACTAACGCTCGACGCTCTTCCGATCTACAAGTTTATGGTAGATAAACCTATGTTTTTCACCTAATATGGTAATATGATAGTAGAATAAACTTAGTATGTACCACAAAGAATAACTTGTATGAATTGGGAGCCTATTTTCAATGTAAAGGCCTCCCAATCACAAAAATCGGCAAGTTAATAATAAAGTAAGTTTAGTAATATCGTTTGTCTTGTTATGCCAATTTTGATATGGTTGTATAGTAAACAAAAGTAAAAGATAGATGTTCGATTTTATTTTCTATGCTAATCATAAGATAAGAAAAGAAAAGAGGTTCATAAAAAGTTTAGATTTGATTTAATAACGTGATAAATTTGGTTATAAAGTTACTTTGGAACTTAACACTATGTGGAAATCAATCAATTAGTGAAATTTGTCTCGTTCCACGTTGTAAACATGAATTATCATCTAAGGTGTTCATCCATAAAAAGCAATCCACTTAATAAGAAAAATCGACAAGCAAAGAGGTGTGACACTATCATTTCACTACTCATGTTAACCTACTATCTCATAATATATTTTGGGTTGACTGTGTCCCCTACTTTATCTCAGTACATGAATGAATGAAATTCTCCCTTAAAAAAAAAAACAAAATGAAAATTCTTTTGAATGTTTTTTAAAATATTATCTAAACATGATGAAAATTATTTATGGAAAATTAAACTATTAAAATTGTACTTAATTTAAAATTCTTAAAAAAAGGCCCGGCTCTGTATATGCTAGCACAAGAAAGCTAAAGATGAGTTCAGTTAAACCCCATCGTTTACCTTCCACAAACTGCCTATATGACCAAAATTAAACGTCACACACGATTCTACAAAATTACCCTTACATCTTTTGTCAAATTCTTTCTCGATCCACCTATCCCTATGTCTACATCCTACGTCCCAAGCAAATATTGAAAAAAAAATTCAAATCAAATCACTTGATGATTTGCTTGTGCTAGAAAAACAATCAGATAATGTGATCAAAATGGATTCATTATATTAATAGGGATCTCTAGTGAGGGTTTTAAAAGGTTAGGGACCCAATTGTCAACAAAAGAGTAAGGATGAAATTGTTAGATTTTACAAAGAATAAGGACCTTTTGTGAAATCTACTATTTGTCTAAAAGAAATTGGTTAATTTCACATATCGTCCCGAACCTTTAGAGTTAGTATTAGCTGGGTCTCTATTCTCTTTTTTTTTTTCAACCTGCTAGGTCCTCAATATTTCATTAATATGCATAAATGGTCATTTTTACCGAAACCACAACTTTTCCATTAATTCTTCGACCAAATTATTATTATACCTTCATCTTTTTTAAATTAAAACAAAAGTTTTTAAAATATAAAAAATAATATAATAATAAAAAAATAGGGGTTGCTGCCGGAAGCCACTTATGGCAACAAAACATGGGGGGTTCACTCCCTATTTTTCTGGCATTTCGAAATAACAACAGTGCAGCCAATGGCTGCCGATCTTCCCCCCAAAAAAAGAGGGACCCCCCATGTGAAGAAAGGGATTCCCCATTCCTTTTGCTGCCATTTTCCAACAGCAAAACATAAAAGGATTCAACCCTCTCTTTTTTACTTGTTTTTTTTATTTTTATAATAATTTTTTATATTTTAAAACATTTTGTTTTTAATTTAAAAAAGATAAAAGCATAATTGTAATTCGATTGAGGAGTTAATGGAAAAGTTGATGGTTTTCCTAAAAGGACAATTTGTGCGACTTAATGAAAAGGTGACGACCAGTGAGTTGGAAAAAAAAAAGTTAAAGACTCAACTGATACTAATCTCAAATTTTAAGGACAATATATAAAATTAACCGAAAAGAAATATATCTTAATATGCTGCTGAGCAAACTATCCTCGGCTACTTTATTATAATTATTTTTTTTTATAGGATTATTATTGTTGTTGTTGCTACTGCTGCTGTTGTTATATTGTACCAATACACATTTCACCTTCATAAGAATTTCTTAAGCTAGAAATAACAAATGCAGCCTATTTCTAAACTAGACAAATGTAAAACGACTATCCCCTATATTAGTTTGAGTTGCATCAGCACCTAATAGTATCATCGACTCATGCTAGAATAGAACTGTGGTATGCCAAATTTTATGGACCAAAAGTCAAATGTTGAATAGTCAATTCAAGGTCAAAATTTAATTATTTTGGTCAAAGTCTAAGTAGTCAAAGGGTTTAAGAGGAGAAATTAAAGATTGAAGGACTTTTGGGTAAATAAGTTTTTGTTAAGGACCAACTTAAATTACTTATAAAAGTTGAAGGGTCTTAAGTGCAAATTTTCCTATTTAAGCAAGAAATCTTGTATTTTGGAGTTAAAGCACAAACACATACACTAGAGGCATTGAGAAGGAGCCGAGAGATAGAGGGAGTTGGACGTGAGTGCTCAAACAAGAAGAGACAATTCTTGGGAAAATTTGAAGATGGAAATTGGAAGAAGAAAAAGAAGAAGAAGAACAAGGAGCAATTATGATATGTAAATAATTTTCACTTTCAAGCTTTGATTTCATATTTTAAGGTTTACTTTTCTTCAAGGGTTAAGAAATTTTATAGAATTGATTAGTTGATTTTAATGTAGTTTTATTAGTTTAAATGGTGTAAAATTTTGCTTAGACATGAAAATTGAAATTTATTGTGCATGAAGTTTCTGCCCTTCAAAATTTGAATGACGTCATTTTGAGGTCGGTAGGAGTTTTTATTATGTGTTTTGTGAGAGTGGTTAGGGCTGACCCGAGAACAAATTTCTAGGAAGTGAAGGAATATTTTGATATGACTAACATATTTTTTTTGAGCTCAATTTCATATATAATGAACATATATGAGTTTCCTATCTTCTAGGAGAATTTCATAAACATACAACGTCGTTTTTTATTTTAAAATGGTCTTAAATTGGCGTTGCCCAAATAGGGAAAAACTTAATAATTTTTGTTTAAAGAGTTGCATAAAGCCTTGATTCAATAACAGATGCACATGTTTGACAGAAGAGTTAAGTGTAGAAATGATTAGTAATTATTGATCTTTCTAATTTAGCATATAATGATGAAAGATGATTACTTAAACTAGAAAATCTTTAACTAATAAATAAGCTAAAAAGAAGGTAAATAGAATGAAGCAAGGATAAGTGAAAGAATTTAGTTATGTGTGTAAATTGGGAGATATAAAGGAATTAAATGTTAAGTAGACTTTTATATAATATCATAGGAAACAGGCAAAGAGTAAAAAGGAAATGAAACGAGAAAGGAGCTACATTGCTAACTAGTCAGTGAGTGGAATTTCTCTATTCTTTTGGAAATGAAATTTATTATGTTTTGATTATATATGATGTTGTGAAGGTTATGAGAAAATGCTTTTATGGATTCTTTGAAAGTTCTTCTTTCATTCAAGGAGTTGATGACATTGAGAATGTGATGTTTTAAGAGTGCTTTTATGGACTTCTTTGAAACTTATTCTTTCAATTGAAAATTTTACGACATTGATGAATGTAATGTCTAAAGACTTTCAAAGATATGCTCTTCCGATCTGTTTAAATGATGCATGATTTGAAAGCTTCCCAAGTTATATCCTATGTTCATAAATATGCCGCCTAGAGCGAAGGGGTCATAAGGTACCTATGGCTCAAGCTGATGTCTCTTTGGGAAAAATTTTATGATAATCTTGAAATGAAATTATTTTTGTGATGTTTTCTAATAAATTTTATGATGTTCATTAAATAAATAATGTTGACGATGTTTTCTAGTGGATTTTAGAATGATGATTAAAAAAAATGGTGTTCATGATTTTTATGACACGTAATGATTCTATCAATGTTAATGTTATACTGAATTTATATTAAGGCTATGAAATTCCCAAATAAGCTTGAATATTTTATTCAAGATGTTGTAAAAGTTAAATTTCAATTTTTCAAAGCATGTTTATTTATAAAACTCCACTCACTTGGTTGGTTAGCTCATATGTTTTCTTAAATGATTTTCTTTTCAAATAGCGATTAGAGTTTGGGCAACACATAATAGGTTGAACCTACTATTTCAAGAATTAGAGCCACCACATAGAAATTGTTATGATTTGTTATTATTATGAATTATAGGCTTCAATACGGTTGATTTACTAGCATATATGGGTTGTTCTCATGTGAATCATATTTGGATCAGTATATTTCTTTATTTATGAAGTAGTGAATCTTGTGATGAGAAACTATTAATTAGTTTGTGGGATGTGATGTGTTGGCATTTAGAATTAATACAGGTTGGTTCTGTTAATAAAATAAGGGGGATGCCGTCGAAATTTTTTCTAGGATCATTAGTATGTGCATGAGCCTTGATAGTAAATTCTGACTTCTAGTTAGAATTTAGCGTCGGCGCACGTCACACTTCAAGTAAGTTAGAGGCACTTGGGTGAAGCGTGTCGGAATTGCATATTATATCGCGTTACATATTACATATGATGTAAGTTACCAATTATGTTCTAGTATTAGTTGTTGATTTGCTAGTACCTTTGTGCTTTCAATCATTAATGTGGACGAAGGTCTTGGAAGCCAAAAAAAGTTAAAATTCACCAATATATAAGAGACTATTTTAGGGATGCATAACGAGCCAATTAGCTTGGGCGGCCCGTGGCCCGGCCCGTAAAAAGCTCGAGCCGAGCCAACTCATGGCTCGTTTGAGACAAGCCTGAGTCAAGTCCCAAATTCAGGGGCAAGCCCGAGCCAGGCCAGACCGGCCTATTTGGCTCATTGGGCCAAAGGGGCCGGCCCGTAATTATGGGCCAAACTGGTCAAAATGGGCAAGCTCGTGTCAAATTTAGGTAGGGAAAAAAGTTAAACTAAAGTAAAAAAAAAATTAAAAAAAAAAAGCCGGCTCAGCTCAGAAAAAGCCTGAGCCAAAGCTTAGGTTGAGCCTAATTTTCATGGTCGAGCTGAGCTGGGCTTTGGCTCAGGCTTTTTCGCTTAGGTATTAAAAAAGTCCGAGCCAAGCCCAGGCCCAAATTTTGGCGAGATCGGAAGAGATGCCTAGACTAGTTACATGATTTGTGTTCTCCTTAAAAAAAATGGGTTACATGATTTGTATTGGCCTTATATATTTTTAAGAGAAACTGGAGCTATATCATTTCCTTGTAAAAAAAAATGGAAATAGCTTCTGTATATCATTTTCATGTAACTATATCATTTACATGGAAGCTTATGTTGTTCGAATGGAAGGAAACTTTTGGGTAGAGACAACGGAACCTCTTGCTCTTTGACATGGCCTTCTCTTGGAGTTGGATGGAAACTTGCAAATTCAAGAAGCAAGAACCAATGCAATCAAAGTGATTCATGTCGTAAAGTATCCAGAAACATGTGGCTTGTCGGCTTACTTATATAGGCTCACGCTCTTGCATCTTTTGCAAATTGGTTCACCAATGAATCATCACTAATTTAATTGTATTCCGCTCTTTATATCAACACATCTATGTGGATTTATGGCCCGTATGGAACTGATTTTTGGAGAATTGATTCATGAAATTTTTTTTTTCCCTAGAAAACGTGTGGTTTAAAAAGTAAAGATAAATTGCAAAATTACGTAATATAAAATTAAATTTATAGATAAATGTATGATTGATAGTGACAATAGATTTTGAGAAATTCATCCCAATGCAAAATCTTAACTTGAAAACAACTTGGATAACTTGCCAAGTGCTACTAAATATAAATGAAGTGCCTTTCCCCTTACACCCAAAAAAAAAAAAAATAGAATGGCCCGATGGAACTGGACAAGCCGGCTTAAGTTGAGTCCGGGTCAAGGTTCGAGAAATTTCGTACAGAGGAAGAAAAATCGTTACGTGGCAAGCACGTACGGTCCCCCTCAGCATTAGGGCTCGCTCTCTACACCGCCGAAACAGGCCACCATAACTCCATTTCTCTGCACTATTCAGATGTAAAAAAATTGAAAATCTCGAGCACACTGGATACAGAAATCACTTATCTGTACTCTGAATTCTGTGGGCACTCAGTTTTAAACACACTGCTGAGATCAAGGTTTGTTAATCTGGATTCTTCTCGTGTTAAGTGATTTTGAATTTAGGTTGATGTGATTTATGTCATAGAAGGTTGGTGATCTTTTGTTGTTTTTTTAGCTGTGCATTGTTTGATTGTGTAAGTGATTCAGAAATCTGGATGTGATCTTGTTGAGATTTTTTGATCTTTTGGTTGATGTATGATGGATTTGGAATTGATTTGAATTCCTGATTTTAGAAGAGTTTTGGGTTAGTTTGCACAATGGATAGTTAGGTCATATGTGCTCTTTGATTTTAATCTTTTTTTTTTTTCTTTTTGATTTTATGTTTCAGTATCTAGGGGAGGGATTTTTCTATGTCATTGTTGCAGCTGTACGGAGCTTTAATTTACAGGTTTTAGGAGATTTTGCTGGGGCACCAATTGTGCTATCATTGATCAAAATACCCTTTTGAGTTCATCTCAAGATTCAATTTCAGTTTGATAATACCCTTTTTGTATTCTTAGGAAAAAAGTTGAACTTTTGAGTTTAATTATTTGCTTGTTGATGGGACAAAAATATGTGTTTGAGATTACTTGAGCATTGTTTTTCTAAAAGTTAAGATCCTATAAATTTGAGTTTATCATTTCTCCCTTTAGACTTGTTTCTTGCAATTGTACCCTTGATTAATCCTTTTGTGGTATATATTATATGGTTTTAGCAACTTCAATTTAAAGTTTTGGTATAAGTAACTGTTATATAGAGAAGCGTTGATTGTGTAACTTTATGCCCATCTTCTTTAAGTTGAAATGTTATGTATTAGGGATAAAGCAAAAAACTCATTATTTAAGAATATGCTTTGGATAAACGTGATTTGTGGGTTTAGTATTTTCCCTCTATGAATTTGGTTTGGTTCTTTCTTTCGTAACCGCATAAAATTCTCCTAAGAAATGTGGCCATACGTGCTTGATGGAATGAAGTGCAGATTAGGAGAAAAGACATTATCTTGCCTTTGTTCCAAGTTTCTA
>CAVNYN010261433.1:0-24080 GCA_963692815.1 Nyctanthes arbor-tristis
ATCCACCATCATACGCGCCTCCGGCTCCAGGATCTGAAAATTATCAAATTATGAAAGGGGTGAGTATTTCATAGAAATACTCAATAGGTTCAGCGCATATAAAAGTCAACTTAGACAGCAACATCACAAATAAACATGCAATTAAGTTCTCAAACGGATAGAATCTCAATTCTCATATAATGTCGTACATTCAAGATGCGCGTTCTCATGCATTTAATATGCAAGTTCTCATGCTAGCAAATATTCTCATTCTTCATAAATAATCTCATGTAGATCTCATACTTTTCATAATCGCAGTTTAATGCACATAATTACCATATAAGTTAACTAATAATGCGCACGTTTTTAATAAATAACTTTTCTAAAAGAAGAACCTACCTCAAATGAGCTTTCTCAAGTTTGAGCAGAAGTCTTGAAATTGATTAATTACTCTCGCGCCTCGTCTACAAAATTTAATAGTTTAAGTTAGAACTTTTGAAATTACATAAAAGTATGAATTTTAAATGTGAATTTATAAAAGTTTTGGGGTAGAGTATAATTTTATAAAATATTTGGTGCTAGACTAGAGGGTTTCAAAACTGAAGGATTATGATGGATGAAACTGGAACTTTGGGGACTGAAACGGAGTATTTTGAAAACCACGGGATTAAAATTGACTGGACCTAAAGATTTTAGTCCAACTTAGACTCTTTTAAAACTGAAGGGACTGAACTCAGCTAAATTGAAAGATTTAAGACTTAATTAAAACATCAACCAAACTCTAGGGCTAACACGACACATATCAAAACGTGGGGGCCTGGGATGCAAAATTGGACTCATTTTCACCCACAAGTCCCAATCCCTAACCCAGAATTCGACAGTCAGAGGGAGGGAGCGGCGTCTGGGTTAGGTCGAGGGGCAGGGTCGAGGTGGCGCGGGTTCGACGGCAGGTGGAGGTTCGAGCGATGAAGAGGGGGGGTCACCGGTTGGGTTCTTGGAGTGGCTCGGGTGTGGTGCGCGGTTGGGTGTTGGGTGTGAGGAAGCCGAGTGGTCGATGGGTTTGTGGCGCGGAGTAGCGGTTGGGGTTCGAGAGGTTTGGGGCTTAGGCGCTCGGGTATGGGACGCGATGTGGTGGTGGGTTGGGCGACAAGAGGCAGTCGCGGCCGAGGCTCGTATCGTGTTTCGAACGGGTTTGTGATGCGGGTGGGTGGTTGCGGTTCAAGGCTCAACAGAGCCGAGGAGGTCGCGATGATGGGGTTCACTGAGGCTATGCTCGATGGAACAAGGGCGATGAACGGGTTTGAGATTGGCTAAACTTTGGGTCAATTTGGGGGTCCTTGTAAAGAAGAAGACAGTGTCGACTGTTTGGGGTGGAAGGGATGGTGGTGGTGGTGGTGGTGGTGTCACGAGTGGACGGAGTCGAGCTTGGTCGATTCTAAAGGTGAGAACTAGCAGCGGGGCTGCGGGGACAGAGGCAAGCAGAGATGGCTGCTCTGTTGTCTCCAGTGTGCGTGTGTGGATAATGTATATGTATGTATACCTTTGGATGGGATTTGCAGACTGTATTTTCTGCCGAATGTATGTGTGTATTCTTGTGTATGTGCGTAGATGTATATGTAGTCACAAGAGGAGAGATGAGTCCCAATGTGAGTGGAATTGAGAGTTTGGGAGGAAATCTGATCGGTTTTTCTTGTTGCAACAGGGCACTAAGTTGGGGATAAGGGAGTAGTCTAGTTAGAGTTAAGCTAGAATCAATTAGTCCAAGTCTAGTGGAATTCAACGTGCATTCGAAGTTTTGTTAGGGTTAAATTTTTCTTATCGTTACAACATAAACCAAAAATCTTCATGTAACAACGTAGTAACATAACCCGTTCTTGGTTTCAGCACGTGAGTTAAAATGAGATGTAGGAATTAAAATGAGATGTAACAACCTTAATTCTCTAGGAAGGGATGAAACAGTAGTGGGAGGAACCTCTATGTTATTATTCTAGAAAACAACCCCGTCAGCCTCCTCTTTCATTTTTAATACCATATGTTCCAACCGAGCATAAATGTCATACCATGAAAGTTTTTCCTGCCACATGAGCTCTAAATACTGTAGGAGAGTCCTTATTTTCTCCTCCAATGGATGTCGTTAATATTGCATTAACATAAAAATGTCTCACTACCCATTAACTCACTTTTGATTTTGATTTCAAAAAAGGCATCTAGTTCATTGTCTTAAAATAACCCAATATTTGAAAACCAAAACTTCAAAAACAGAATATATAATAGGACGACCCTATTTACCACTCTTTTCTATGTCGACTTGTTAATTTTTTTCCCTGCCACTGCATTGTAAAATTCAAATGAAGGATAGTAAGCAGTAACCTTAGACCCCTTTTTTACGTCTCGTTCTCTTTTCTCTGGTCTTTATGAAGCTTGCTCTAAACCGAGGTTGTGTTCTTTTTAACAAAAGCAATCTGGAGACACTACTTGAACCTTTGATATTAGTAGAGTGCTCAAAATTTTCTTCCCTTACAATATTTTTCCTTTTCATGGTAAAAGATTCTGAAAAAGAACAAGATGAGAAGGATGTGAATAACAAAATTTTTCAAAAACACTAAAGAACAAGGTTTTCATAAAGGAAAAAAATTACAGAGGAAATCGCTTATTAAGAAGTAATTTGGGAGAGAATACCTTGAGATGTGAATTCCCAATAACCTTGTGGTAGAAGATGAAAATAAAAATGAACCGAACCTGTAAACTTTCAAAGAAGAAGACGAAGAGGTGGGCAAGAGAATTTGGGGATTTAGAATAAATGGAAAAGTTGGAGTGTGCAGATTCACACGTGAAGGAAAGATAGATATATATTGCCTTTTAAAAAACTAGTTTTTACACCCGTGCGTTATACGGCCAAATTTTGCTAAAAGAATAGACAGTGAAATGTGTATTAAACATTAAATCAATAACTATTAATATAGTAGCAATACAAATTACAAATTATTTTTCTATACATTCTATTTACAAATTATTTTACGTTGTGATCTTTGACGCCCACATGGAAAAGTAGAATCTGGTGACCAGACATTCTATCTATGCTGGTCAACTAGCTCTTGCTATGTGGTATTCACTGTTTTTCAAGTCATTAGTCTTATCCTTTGTTGCTAATTCCTATACGTGTCCAATAAGTTATAACACATAAGATGTTAATCAAATAATGTTTATTTGAAAAAGAGTCAGTAGTACCACAGCAATCCTGTCCCTAATTTCTGTTGCTGTTTTTCCTAGTAGAAATTCACAAGGTTCGCCCCAGAGAATAGATGTGTATTCATTTATCTCGTCTGTGACCTTTACCATTACTCTGTACCTGACCATGGGATTTTGACCACCTATTTTGTACAAATTGCACTGATAACCGTCGGGGTAGGCATTGTAGCTTAGTCCAGCACCTTTTGCAGTTAATGTATGACCAATTTCCTTCTGATATGACAGCTGTGATTCGGGCAACAATCTAGTAGTGCCCATTATAACATCAGTGGAATGTTAGCATAATCGTGAACTTAGTATTATGTGAAATCTGCATTTGAGTTGGTTTAATTGAAAACCTTCTGGCAATTCATGAGTTCGTTTATCGAGAGGACTTGGGCTGCATCTATGACATCAACTATAGATCTGGTTGTCGATGATGATGAAGGATATTTTGTATCAAAATACCCTTTGTCATCCAGTATCCCTAGATTTAAATTGTAGAGGAGTTAGTTAGAAATAGATAAGTTGTATGTATCAGTAAAGGAAGAATTAGAACTGTCACATTTTTCTAAATTCTTCGATCTCCGGTAGATTGCACGCGTAAATTTTTGTTGCATTGTATCCGCTGGACAGCTCAACTTGATCGTTAAAAACCTTTGCGCGACATAGTTGAATAACTGCAATTAATGGTTTTTTCCCTACACCTTCGATGTGATTTAGCATCTCTTCTGTATAGTCACCCCATAGAGTGCATGTCATTGAATTATTCCTGCACAGAAAGTAAATTTGGTTTCAAAGTTGGACCATGAGTATTGAATATTGTGAAATGAAGGTGTTGGTTTGTACTCTTGGTTGGGCACAGTCACATCGATGTGCTTTGAAACAGCTTTGTCGATTTGCCTTGGGTGTTACAGTGCTTTTTTAATGTGATCCGTCCTATCACATCTAAACGTAGAAATGTTCGTGTAAGGATACATAGATCATTTTATTATACGCGCGTATGAACCCTTTTCAACTTACCGAAATGACCTTCCGCAGAAACATCTTTGATTGACTGAATGTCTAGAATTGGTTTGAATGAAAAAATTGTTCTAGGAAAAGATTTCTCTGCGACCGGGAAAATATCGGTAGTTTGTGTGAAGTTAAGACGGTAGGCATGATTTGTTAGCCGATACTTGCTGAAATTATCTCTCACTGAGCATTTGGTAAAATAGTATAAAACTTGTTCTCGTATTTTACTTCCGTACTGTTGGATTTGAGTCTGTCTGATTGTTGTCTGTATTCTGTCGCCCTGTGGATCAAGAACAAAAAAAATTATCATAATTTTATAATGATAAGGGAAAAAAGGAGTGTGGCTGTCTGCCTGAAAACGCAAAAAAACCAAATAGAAGAAGGTTTTGACTTTTTAATTAACTCACTGTTTCATCTATGGCCAATAGCTCCAAAGATTGAGGCTTGTTAATGTCTCCGTCGGTAGGAACTATATATTTCCGAGCAATATGTACTTTAACAATCTAGTTTGACCAATTCTTCTTCAAATCTCAAAGCAGTGTTGTTTGAAGTCCTTGTGCTGCCATATTTGAGTTGATTGTAATTCTTGAAGTTTGCTGGGATTGTCAGACTGTATTATTTCCGCTTTGTTTAGTGTGAGGGATTCCTGGAAAAAGGTGGGGCTGTCAACTTTGGCGGTATTTTGTGGCTGATTATATATATACTGTTGGTGATGATTTTTCAAATGTGGGTGGGTGGGTGGTTTTTGAAAGAAATGTAAACTGTCCATTATATATGGGCGTATTGACTCCTGTATGCTTAATGAAAACTGCTCATTATTGTACATGAACGTGTAAACTGCTGATTGATTGTTGAAAACTGCCAGTAACAAAAAAGCTATGTCAGGCTTGACAAAAAAGCTATGCAACTTACGTATGTTAATTATGATTAAAAAAATAAAAAATTATGTGCAGTTGATGTAGTGGCCAAATGGCCAAATAAAAAGAAAAATGGGATAGTTAACGGTAAGCATTTAGTGACGCGGTTAGTGAGAATAGTGGGCTATTTGAAAAAAAAAAGAAAAAAAAGAAAATGAGATTCTGGAATCTTTTTGGGTGGGAAATTGATACCGGAATCCCAATTCCCTTTCTATATATAGAGATTATTCAGCAATTTTTTTTTAGATGACTTTGAATAGGAGTTTAAGTCTTTTCTTATAAGTTGACTATAATGTATTCTTATTCTACTAAAGGTGAAATGTCTAGCACGATTTAAATATATAAATAACAATGAAATGGAAGTGTTTAGGTAATCGAATCATCCCGCGATATTTGAAGATATAGCAGTAAGTCACTAATATTTAATGGTAATATATAATAAAGTCATAAATAGATTTTATTAGTCCACGCCTACAGCAATATTAGATTTAACTTTCTCTCATATAAAGTCGCATATAGATTTTATTGGTCAATCCCTATAGTAATAATAGATTAAATTTCTTTGTTTATTTAATAAAAAAATGATTGCTTTTCTTTTTATTAATTACAGCTTACACGCTCTGGTAGATTGTCACCTGTTCAGATTTACTCTAATAATTGGGAACTCATAAATAGTTACACCTTATAATTATTTGAAACTTTTCTTATATAAACTTCTAAGATTTTATCTTTTTTAATTACTCAAAACTTAAATATTTGTATAAGTTGTTTATTTTGAATTAAGTAGAAAAATTGCCTAATAACTTCAAATAATTTCTTTAATTAATTAGTTTTATCTAACTAGCTAATCTACCCGTGCGTTACACCGAAAACACATATACACCTCTAAAATAAACTAAAGCAAACAATTAATTAAATGATAAAAAAATGAAAGTGTTATACATTCATCAACCAAATCACTCGAACTAAAAATTAACTAAAAAATATGTGCAACTGCATTCAAAATTGATATTCTTGGTTAATTGATCAATTGCTGACAAATATAAGTGTGCAATATATATAGCTGCTTTTATACTTAGCCGATTAAGGGGCCTGAACGTTGTTTTGATTATTCAAATAAAAAAGGAAAGAGATAATTAGAAATTTGATTGCCGCACTTACCCATTAAACACAAGGAAAGATATAATTAATAATTTGATTGATACACTTAGTTAGTGAAAATCTAAAGCATCTCTAAAAGTCAAAAGTTTCGCCACAACAGCTGGGGAATAATTAAAATAAGTATGCAAACTTAAAAGATATAATAAACAAAATTCTTAAAATTTAGAAAAAAAAGATTAAGATGCACAGATAAATAGATTATTAAAAGTTACTATGCAACATTAAAAAATTAACCCACCACTTAGTTATCTTATTTGATTACTATTAGGGTGAAGGAAAATAAAAGCAGAAAAATAAATGAGACATCAACTTGACATCGTCATGACATTAGATTCCTAATTCCCTTAGGATGCCAAATTTAGGTGGGAAAAATTAACCCAACACTTAGTTAGTATTATAAATATATAGATGTGTCAGATGAGTGATGATAGTGGTTCTACATCATTATCGCCTGAGTCAACTTATGGAAGAGCAAGCTTGACAAATTCATGAATTAATTACTCGCAATAATAATATTCATACACACGGAGAAACAACTCTAATCAAGGAAGAAAAAGATCAGGATATTGCTATTGATCGATTTCAAAAACTCAATCCCCCATGTGTCAGATGACTAAGGATAGTGCTTCTGCATCATTATCGTCGGAGTCATCTTATGGAAGAGCAAGCTCAACAAATTCACGAATTAATTATTCACAATAATAATATTCATACACATAGAGAAACAACTCTAATCAAGGAAGAAAAAGAACAGGATATTGCCACTGATCGATTTTAAAAACTCAATCCCCCAGTATTTAAGGATGCCAAAGATCCCATTGATACCAAAGATCCCCCAGTTTTTTCAGAAAAGATCAATTCTGCATCATTCATGTTAAGAGATAGTGTTGTTTATTGGTGGATACCCTCCTCAGCGTTGGTGAAGTCGCCAACATATACCTGGGAGCATTTTGTATCAAGTTCCACAGTAAATATTTTTCCTCGATGACCAAAATTCAGAAATTAAATGAATTTATTCAACTCCGACAATGTTCTATGTCCATGACTGGTCATGTCAAAAAGTTCAAAGAAGTTTCTCGCTTCACAACCCATATGGTTAGGACCCCTGAACTTAAGATCGTTCAATTCATTGAAGGGCTAAGGCTAGAATTGGGATAAGATGTTCAAATGGCTGGAATTCCAAATATAGCCTTTTCACAGGTGATAAAAAGAGCTTTATTGTAGAACAAGCGGAGTAAAAAATTATTAAGGCGTGAGAAAACAGAGATCAAAGTTCTTGAGGGTTTCAAGCAATTCGTAACTAAAATAATTAAGGAAAAAAGTGGAATAACAACAATAAAAACAAGCGGTTCTAGAAAAATGATACAAAGGCTCCATCCCAGCAAAGAAGAATAACACTAGTACTATAGCAAAAGCTCCTACTCATTCAACATGTCTAAAATATGGAAAACGACATACTACTGGACCGTGCCATGCTGCATAAGGATGGTGCTTCAATTGCGGAAAAGAAGGCCATCTTATAAAGGAATGTCTAAAAAAGAATAAAAACCCTATTGTTCAAGTTGGTATAGTTTTTGGAATGATACAAACAGAGACTGTAGATGATGGTTGTCATCCAAGGTACAATTTATCTCTTTTAGCACTGGTTTATGCCTTATTTCATTCTGGTGCTACTAATTCATTTGTATCTATGAAACTTGCTTAAAAATGAGCAGTGAAAATACTCCTCTCCTTTACACTTTAGATATCATGCTTACATCTAGCACAATTCAAAGTGTTGTATCACATAAACCTCACATTAAAATTAGAAATGAAAATATTGAGACTATTGCAAATTTGGTAGTTCCTAACGTTATAGACTTTGAGATCATCCTAGGAATGGATTTGCTTATAAAAAAAGTTCTAACCGAATAAGATGCAAGGACTAGATTTCCATTAAGTGAAGCTAGTTCTCTTCCTAAATCCAAGAAAACTTCCAGAGTAGTCATTTCTACCATTAAAGCAAATAAATTTATAACTCAAGGATGTTCTGCATGTTGGGTTAGTTTATAGGCAGTGAAACCCAATAATTCCACCTCCCTTTCTTCTTTACCTATTGTTCAAGAATATCTTGATGTGTTTCTTGAAGAATTACCTAGTTTACTCCTTGACCAAGAAATTCAATACAGTACAGAAGTAATCCCAGGTGTTCAGCCTATCTCTAAAACTCTTTACCGTGTGGCACCCATGGAGTTAAAAGAATTGAAGGTACAACTAGATGAACTACTAAATATGGGAATTATCAGGCCAAGTACTTAACCCTTAGGTGAACCAATACTATTCTTGAAGAAAAAAAGATGGTTTGATGAGATTATGTACTGACCATTAAGAATAAAACAAGGTGACAACTAAAAATAAATGCCTTTGCCCAGGATTGATGATTTGTTAGATCAACTGCAAAGAGCTTCAATATTCTCAAAAATTGATCTTTGATTTTGTTATCATCAGTTGAAAATCAAGAAGGAGAACATTCCCAAATCAGCATTTCATACACGATATGGACATTTTGAATTTTTGATAATGCCTTTTGGGGTTAACAAATGCCCGAGAAGCTTTCATGGACCTTATGAATAGAGTGTTTAAGAAATTTTTAGACAAGTTTTTTATTGTCTTTATTCGCAATATTCTTATTTATTCTAAAACTCAAGAGTAACATGAATAGCATTTGCGTGTAGTTCTAGAAGTCCGTCAAGAAAATCAGCTTTATACCAAATTCTCTAAATGTGAGTTCTACATAGAATAAGTGATCTTTTTAGGGCACGTGGTCAGTAAGGATGATATTTCGATAGACCATAGAAAAATTGATGCAATGCTCAATTGGGCACAACTGACTACCCCAAAAAAAGTGCGTAGCTTTTTGGGTTTGGTTGTGTACTATAGACGCTTTTGTTAAGGATTTTTCCAAGATTGTAATTCCTCTTACTCGATTGACTCAGAAAAATATAACATTCAAATAGACTGAGGAATGCGAAAGGAGCTTTTAAGAGTTAAAAGTATCACTTAGTATAGCCCCCAGTATTAACTATCCTTCGGGGAAGTAATGGCTTTACTATATATAGTAACGAGTTAAAATAAGGATTAGGATGTGTTTTGATGCAAACTGGTAAATTTGTTGCTTATGCTTCTCGACAACTCAAACCATATTAACAAACTATCATACACTTGACCTGGAATTCACTACTAGTGTTTTTGCTTTTAAAACTTGGTGTCATTATATCTATGGACAAAAATGTGAGATATTTACCAATTGTGAGAGTTTGAAGTATTTCTTCACATAAAAAGGTTTGAGTATGTGCCAATGAAGGTGGCTAGAAATAGCCAAGGATAGTGATAGCAAAAAGGCATAGTGAGCTGTGTTTGGCTTATTGAGTTGTGTTCGTACTCAGGCTCACCTTTTATACTAGCTGAGCCAAGTTAGGTCACCTTTTGCATCCTATGTTCGGGCTAACCTCTCGATGAGTACGAAGCAAGTAAAGCTCAACGAGAGGGCTCAATTTCAGCTCACGAGCCTTTTTAATAGCCCTAGTCAAGGATTATGATTATACGATTAGTTATCATCCTAGAAGTGGAAGTGTGATTGCAGATGCCCTGAGCTAAGGAATTATAGAAAGAGATAGAAAGCTTCAATTTGGAAATATTGAATACTCAGTAAGCAAGATTAGCTACTTTAACCCTCCAGTACACATTATTAGAAAGAATGAAAGAAGGTCAGGAAACAAATGAATTTACATGCAAAATCAAGAGGACATAAAATGGAAAAAATTTAGTATACATTGTGTCCCACAAAGTTTATTGAAATACAAAGATTGGTTTTATGTGCTAAAGGTAAAAGTATTTCAAAGGGATATACTCTGTGAAACCATAACAACCCTTATTCTTTTCACCCAGGAGCAACCAAAATGTACTGTGAAATAAAAAGTTTATTTGTAGCCTTACATGAAATGAGAAATTGTAAAATTTGTAGCCAAACGTCTAATCTATCAGCAAGTTAAAGCGAAATATCAAGGGCCTGGTGGTATACTACAGCCTTTACCAATCCCTAAAAGGAAATAGGAAAAATTCTCTATGGACTTTGTCAGTGGACAACCTAAACAAATAAAGGATTTGATGCAATTTGTGTAATTGTAGATCATTTAACCAAATTAGCTCACTTTCTACCAGTTACAATGACTTTCAAAATGAAGCAATTTGCATAGTTATGTGTAAAAGAAATTGTTAGGTTCTACAAGGTACCTGCAACTATTACTTTAGATCGAGACCCTGGATTCTTATCTGAATTTTGAAAAGAACTGCATTCAGTATTAGGCACTAAACTTCATTTCAATCCATCTTTTCAACCCCAAACTGATGGTCAATCTAAAAGAACTATCCAAACCTTGGAAGACATGATTAGGGCTTGTGTTCTAGAATTTCTTGAAAATTGGAGCCGATATTTAACGCTCATTAAATTTGCGTATAATAATATCTACCACTCTTCTATTCAAATGCCACCTTTTGAGGTATTGTACGGTTGAAAATGTTGAACTCCTTTGTACTGGGATGAAGTTGGAGAAAGAAAGATTGTCGACACTGAGATGCTCTAAGACATGATAGAAGCAGCAGAAAAGGTCAAGGATCGACTTAGTGCAACTCACGATTAGCAACGAAGCTATGCCGACTAATGGAATTTTCCATAGGTTACAAAGTGTTTGTTCGCGTATCTCCAATTAAAAGACTCTCTCGGTTTGGTAAACAAGAAAAGTTAACACTTTGATTCATTGGCCTGTTTGAAATACTGGAAAGATTTGGCAAGACAGCATATAGACTTAAACTGTCAGATCATATAAAGAAAATTGACAATGTATTTCATGTGTCCACGCCTGATCCTTCACATGTGCTTTCGGACCTCCTATGGACATCCAACCAGACCTGACATATGAATAACATTTTGTTAAGATTATTGTGTGAGGAGGATCAAAGAAACTTTGAAATAGATCGGAAGAGCACAGTGGGTACCCTTGGCATCAGTTCTATGGAAAAGCAAAGCAATAGGAAAGGAAACATGAGAACGAAGATGAGATGAAACAGAAATATCAAAATTCCATGGTAATTTTTGAGAAAGAAATTATTATAAAGGGGTAGATTGTAACGACTCATCAAAAGTCGTGATAAAAAACATGTTCATTGCGAATTAAGGGTATAAATATTGCTTAATGATTTCAAACTTAATTGACTATCAATTGTAAGCCTATCTAATGTCGATATTTTAGGTCTATTAGCAGAAAAGATACAAAATAATATATTAAAGTATTTAACAAATTCTTTATGAGGGTGAATTAACCTTTATCATTAGCCTATAAATGAATCATCTACTCTAGAATGCAGCCTGCCTAAGTCCGGGTTTTGCATGGGAGCCAGCTCAAACTCTTCATTTGAGTAAAACCGCTTCACTAAAATTTTGGGTGGTAATTCGTTCTTACCAAGGACCTAATCAAGGTTATAAATAAGAGAAGATCCATTTGTAGACATTCCCACCGTCCTTTTCTAAAATCTTAAGCTTTAACTCATTCTTCATCTTAACCTCTACTATCTAAGGAAAAAGATCCAAAGATAAATGATAAGAAAGTGGAGTGAGATCACTGTAACCAATAAATAGTCAAGCTTTCGGAAGGTAACATTCTGGGAATTTAGCGGGTGTGTTTTAACAGTTTTTAGATTCGAAGATGCTAAGATTTCTTGGGAAAACCTGAGGAGACTTGGATTCCTTACCATCTTTTCTTTAGAGTATTACTTATACTGGTAAATATAAGTATTGATAAACTATAAAAAAATCTAAGTAACTTTCTAACATTAATGTTCATTTTCAAGTGTAGATCATCACTTGGGAAAATTTTGTGAGAGTGAGTGGTACCTATATATTATTCTGTGCTGTTTAATATTATGATGTCATTATGCCCTTTGAGTTATGTTGCTATGACAGTATACTTTGCATGATAACTCTTCTCAAGTGATTACTCCATTAAAAATCTTACCTCTCTCATGATTAAGTTTAGCCATGTTTAGATTATGTTTATAAGATTACAGTAAGGTAGCCCATGAACATCTATGAAGGAAGAATGGATTTGCATGATCAAAAGCTTGTTAAGGTACCTCCGGACTATATGTTATATTCAAGTTTATGGTACTTGGGTAAGATTCCAAATTGGGGTAATTGGGACCTCATGATATGTTTTTTTAAGTAAAGAAAATACGCTGAATGATTTGATTTCTGCTTTTCCTTCATGCTTTAGATGTAGATACTGAAAAGGACTCTATACTAGATGATTGTCAGCTCTTGGGGAATGGCACCCAAAGGTTTAGCTTTTGTATATGTTACCAAGACCGGTGTGTGGATTTTGTCAAGATTACCCTGGTTGCACCACTATGTCACTACTCATGTCTAGGTGGAATACTATAACGTGCTGACTCTCAAGTACATGTACACCAACTACTACTCTAGAAATTAGAGTGAGATGTGAAACCTTATGACCGACTACAAACATAATGTACTGAACATGCAGTATGACTATAATGGTATGGATGCTACTAGTACGACAAATGAAGTATCTACTAACGTGCTGACTCTCAAGTACATTACACCAACTATTACTCTGGAAATAAGAGTGAGATGTGAAACCTTATGACCGACTACAAACATAATGTACTGAACATGCAGTATGACTATAATGGTATGGATGCTACTAGGACGACAAATGAAGTATCTAATAACGTGCTGACTCTCAAGTACATGTACAGCAACTACTACTCTGGAAATAAGAGTGAGATGTGAAACCTTATGACTGACTACAAACATAATATACTGAACATGCAATAAGACTATAATGGTATGGATGCTACTAGTACGACATATGAAGTATCTAATTGGCTTAGTATTCATGGAACTTTTGTGGTTACATATCTGACCCTACATTAGGTCCCTTTGGTAGTATGAAATGTTGGTACTCTCTAAAATATAAGAATGATGATGTTAAGTATCTAATTCTACTATGTTCCTCGTGAATGAATGATTATATCGATAGTCTGAAAAAAAAGAACTACTGATACTTGTTAAAAGAATGCGTGAAGGTCTAAATATACTATTGATAATAAGCTGAAAAATATTGATATCAATATAACCCTCATCTGTTGTGGAACCTATGTGACTATGGATACAATTTATAAAGCTATTGATAGCTCCAAATAGCCCAGATCTGAGAATAATCTTTGGGTTGATTTCAAAGACGGGGGATGATTAAGTAATCTGAACACTAACTGAATTAAAACACGTTAAATATGGATAATACACACATGTACTCAAGGGTCACTACTGCCGCCGCCCACCTTTTGCATTTATTCGCACACTGTACCGCCATCATCACTGCCACCTCTCACTGTTTGCATACCAAGCACATCCACCACTATGCCATCCCTCATCGTCCACATCAATCTACTGCCAACCTCTTCCATTCACTTCAACTGTCCACAATAGTCCACTAAAAATTGCATCGATCATCATCAATCATAGCCGCCACCATCAAATGAGCTATATACGCTTCCGTTTGATCTCAATGGACACACCGACCATCTCCTTCCCAGACAGAGGCGCCATTCAGTTTCTTTTTTTAAATTTTTCTGGTGGTCTTGTTTTCATAGCATGCTTGTTACTTAGTTTCGTTATTTTTTACCATGAATTTAGTGTGGATTTTGGTGTTTCCACATTTTACTTGGCAGTTGGTTGTTAACATAAATTTTTCGATGGTTTTTTGGGCTTTCTGGTGAATTTTTATCACTTGTTACTAAGTTTCAGTGTTTTTTGATAACTTTATTTCTATATTTATTTTGTGATGCGGTGGTGGTGGTGATTGTGACCTATTTTGTGATTGGTGTTTATGACCACCATGTCAACAAGTGTTGCTGGATGGTTGGTTATTACAAAGTGATGGTGGTTGCGGTTCCAATAAATAGAGTAAATTAAATTGAATAATAATACTAATATATATTTATATATTAAATGAAAATTTTTTGGCGCAATAGCTCAATTGTCTGGCACAATTTGCTAATTTTTCCCTCTTAAAGTTCTCTAGTGCCATTGCTCAAAATGTCATACCACACCGGTTGTCACTTTCTTTTTTTTTAAAAAAAAATTGTTACAAATATATATATATATATTTATTAAAGGACAATTATCCGGCACAATAGCTCAATTGTCTGATACAATTTGCTAATTTTTCCCACGTAAAGATCTATTTGCCAACATTGCTTATAATGACTTACCACACTGGTCATCACTTTTCATAAAAATAAAAATTATTTTTTTTAGACCTATGTAAATGCATAGCAAGAAACTTTTTAACCTCTGTTAAACTAAATGGCTCATTAATTATTCACTGCTGCTAATATTTCACGAACATTTTTTTTACATCCATGATGATCAAACTTATCTTTAGTTGATTAACAAGGACTTTTATACATTTCTTTGTTCTAGCTCTAGACAAGGCAACATATAGTTGTCCATGTGAATATACTAGTTGTGGGAGATACAATTCAACAACATCAAGAGTTTGTCCTTCGGCTTTATTTATTGTCACTACAAAATATGGTCGAATAGAAAATTGAGTTCTTTTAAATGCAAATGGGTTTTTATCACTTTCAAGTCGAATAAAAGCAATTCTAGCTAATAGTACTCTCTTGCCTCGATGTTCCCCAACAGCAATTTCTACATCGATGACATTTCAATCAAACCTTCTGCAGATAAGTCTAGTTCCGTTACAATGTCCTTCAGAAGAATTTATAATTTGCAGTAACATTACTAGAAAATTCACTTTAATATGAGTTCATGGGGTGGTATGCCATTTGGAGTCAAAGTATTTAAGAAATCTTCTTGTAAACTTTGTTATGATGCATTTAATGCTTCATCAAAACTAAAATATCTAAAAGTTTCTCAAGTAAACGATTGACTAATACACTGTTAATTTCATTAACATATTCTTTTTTTAGAAGATAAAATAACTCTATTTATTACACGATCAAGATTTTCAGCATAGTTATCTGAATTTGGAAAAAACCATGTCTATTAATTTCTGTAAAGATGCAACCTCTTCCTTATAATTTATGGTTATTTCATGTAAAAGCTTTGTAATATTACTTGAATGTTGTTTATCATTTCCATTAAGAATTTCTAATGAACATTCAAAAAATGTGGGATCTAATTGGGCTCTCTATTTTGCACTAATTTTAATTTTATGAAAGAAGGCCAGAAGTAAGAATTCACAAGACGTGCTCTTATGACGTCATCTTTTGTTCCTCTCTAAATGACAAGTAAAACTTGTCTTAAATCTCTACCTAGGACTACAAATTTGTCCCCAGATGGTAAATCAGAGATCATTCACATCTTTTAACGTTTTATCTATATATTCCACAACATAATGATGTAGCTAAGGATTCAAAGTACGGATAGGCATGAATGAAACACTATCTTACACTCTTCATTTACGCTCATTAGGATGCTCCAAATGACCTTCCATAGCAGTGCTCCTACTTCTCAAACTACTACCATCTATACTACCACCTTCTTCCATCTTTCTTTTCAACATCAAATCTCGACGGTACTCATTGTGCGTTTTCTATTTCCTGCGTACAGTTCTCATCTACACTTATTCCTTGCTTCATTCTTTTTTTAACTAGTGCATAGTTACGAGCACTACATTCTACTCCGTCTTCAGCAACTGCGGATAAATTTGCAACCATAGTCCCAATTTCTCAAAGAATCTCTAAGATTAAATTATGGGGAAAAGGGTAAATTGTGGGATTTCCATTTTAGTTAAGGTTTTAAAGTGATTAAGAAACATGAATATAAAAATAATTTTTGCTCTATGAGCAAATTATATATTCTTTTTTTCCTCTCTATGAGGAACTCTTTTTCTTGTCTTTTGACAAGCTGGTATACATTTTATCTAACTGGTTGAAGAAGATTATTCCAAGTTACTATGGATTTGAACGATGCTTATGCTAGACTCTCGTTGAAGGAGGAGGAACAAGGAGTGGAGTTACAAGGAGATGATGCTTTGCAGGAGGAGGACGATTTCCGTTACTGCCTTGTGGGTTGGTTTCTCACTGATCGTCCTATCCATTTTGTCTCTATGAAAAGCACAATGGCACCGGTTTGGAGACCGGTTAAAGGAATCTGCATTAAGGATATTGGCGCGAGTGTTTTTGTATTTCAATTCTTCCATCACTTGGACATGAATCGGGTGATTGAAAATGGTCCTTGGACATTTAATCAGCATCTACTCTTGTTGAAGCACCTTAAGGATGATGATAACCCGTTGAAGGTGGAATTGTTTGAAACTTGTATGTGGGTTCAAATGCATGATGTTCCTGCTGGTTTTCATTTTGAAAAAATTCTCGTGCTCATTGCTAATTATATTGGCTCGCATATCTCGTCCGACCCAAACAATTTTTTTGGTGGCTGGAAAAAATTTATGAGTATTCGCGTTCTCATGGATGTTCGCTACCCCTTGAAAAGGAGGATGAAACTTAAAAAACCAAGAAGAGATTGGATCTGGGTCAATTTCAAATATGAACGGGTGCCTACCTTTTGCTTTGTTTGTGGAATAATTGGGCATTCAGAACGACTTGTGAGAAGCTCTATGAATCTCCGACTGGGGATATTGAAAGGCCCTATGGACCATTTCTCAGGGCACCAAACCGGAACACTACTGCCTTGACCAGAGACAAATGGTTTCGAGAATCGACTCTGGTGAGCACTCGAGCTAAGTTTGGGAAGAGCGTGATTGTAGGAAAAGGAAAGGAACATTCCACGCAAGGTGGCGATAATCACTCAATTAATATTAAAGGCAAGGGCGTGGAGATGGGTATTGACACACCTAACTCAATCACTACAAATCAGCTTGAGTTATTACCCCCATTGAAGGCAAATCCTTTATTTAAAGGTGACACTCCTGACACGGCAGAAGATGAGGGAAGTGAGAATCATGGGCTTATTATCGTGGAATAAAAGCGTCATAGGACGGACCCTAATATGGAAATGAGGGCGACTAGCCCGGCTACTGAAATAGACCTGATGTTGGAAGACCCAAAAAACACATTGGCGCAAGCCCACCGATCAAAATGAGTATTTTTTGTTGGAACTGCCGTGGGCTGGGCAACCCACGTGCAGTGCAAGTCTTTGTGGACCTTGTAGCTTTGAATAAGCCCGATTTTATTTTTATTATCGAGACTATGGCATGTAATCAAAAAATTACTGCTATAAAAAATAGATTGCATTATGATTGCTACATTGTTGTTGACTGTTTGGGACATAGTGGTGGACTTGCCCTCTTGTGGAAAGAACAGAATATGGCCTCCCTTCTTAGTATGTCTCGTTTTCATATTGATGTAGAGGTGATTTTAGTAGGGCAACCGAAATGACGTTTCACAGGTTATTATGGTAATCCAGATAGAAATAGAAGAAGGGAAAGTTGGGACCAGCTAAGGCTCTTAGCATCTTCATCAACTTTGCCTTGGATTTGTCTTGGTGATTTTAATGATCTGTTATTCCAACATAAGAAGATGGGTCAAAATGAACATCCAACTTGGCTACTTAGCGGTTTTCGGGAGGCTATTGAGGACTGCCGTCTTTATGATCTTGGCATGGAGGGTTATAAGTTCACATGGTTCAAAAGTCGAGGGTCGACTGCTAGTATTAAAGAACGTTTGGACTGGGCTTTTGTAACAGCAGACTGGTGGGATATTTTTCCGAACGCTCGTCTACAGAATCTAGGCTTATTCTCCTCCGGCCACTCTCCCATCTTTTTGAACCCAATGACTGGTCAGCATCGCTCTTCCAAAAGAGATTCCAGTTCGAAAATTTTTGGTTATGAGAGGAGGAGTGTACGATTGTTGTCTCTCAAAGTTGGACTGATTCTTGTGGGGAGCCATTTCTAAACCGCATAAGGAGGTGTGGAGATGATCTTATTTGTTGGGGAGGGTCTGGGATCCGCTCATTCAACCTCAAAATTAATCAGAATCGGACAGCTATGAGGCGACTTCAAGGTAGAACCGATCAGAATGGGTTTAATGAATTCTGTAAAGTACAAATTGAATACTTCCGAGCCCTACATCAGAAGGAGATATACTGGAAGCAAAGGTCTCGAAAGCTGTGGCTGCAAGAAGGCGACTCCAATACTAAGTATTTCCACCGAGTGGCTTCTTCTCGGCGAAAGAGAAATACTATCCAGCGGTTAAAAGATCAAAATGGGGACTGGACCACAGGATTACCTGCTATTCATGGGATCATTGCTGAATACTTTCATGATTTGTTCAAGTCTACCACTCAAAGGCTGGAACCAGGTCCGATTGTGGAAAGCATAGGTAACCGTTTATCATCTTCTCATCATGATTATTTAATGACCCCAATCACTGCCCAGGATATTCAAAAGACATCCTTTGATATGCACCCTGATAAAGCTCCTGGTCCGGACGGTATGAATTCAGCCTTTTATCAGAAATTTTGGCATATTGTCGGTAGCGATGTGATCTCTTTATGTCTTTGGATAGCGACCGAAAAATTTTAAAATTTTAAACTTTATATTTTCAAAATTTTTAGTCACGTCACTACCAAAATTTATCAAATTTAATTCTTAAACTTTATTTAATTTATTCATAATAAATATTTATCTTAATTAAGAAATTTCAATTGATTTAATTAATTACCATTTAATTAACCATTTAAGTAGGTTAAGCATAATTCACATTTTTACAAAATTTTTTTTATTCAATTTATATTTTCTACAAAACTTAGTTAATTAGTACTATAATCAAACTCTTAGTTCTTAATCTAAAATCAATATAATTAAACCTTGGATTATGACTTTTTCCCAATTTAGTAACCCTAATTCAAACCCCCAACCCCATACAATCCTATGTCAAAATAACTCCTATAAATTCTCCTCTAACTCCACTCTCCCAGTAGCCACAATGTCTGTTTCTGCTCCTCTCCTCCTCCCTCAAACGTCCATGCTCTTCCGATCTCTGTCTTAAGAAATTCTACAAGCACACACTATCATCCACCACCATCTTCACCTCAACTGCCTCTCATACATTCAACAATACACTTCACACAATGATTTCACCCTTTCAACAAGCAAAACTCAACCTATAAATGCAATTCCCATTCACTTCCACACACACACTGACATTTACAAGAGTAGACACATCCACACTATTCATACAAGATCGGAAGAGCACAACCTTCTATCCCAAAGTGCAGCGAACAGAATTCTTCATTCTCTTTCTACTTCTACAATTTAATCTCACAACATACACACAACATTACATTCCTTGGTACATTCTTCATATGCACACAGGGGATTTCTTGAAAATTTGATACATACATACACAATATGCACAAACACATTGCTTCTTCTTGGCAACAACACACATTTTATAAATTTTCACAATTGAAGCATTACATTGATAAAACAAGTAGGCAAAAGGAAAATGGCACCAATGGTACTCCCACCGTGCACCGCCAACACCACGCACCGCCACCATCGCCAACTGCCTCCCCCTATTGCCGCAACCACCACCACCATATTTCACCCCAAAATACTCCACCTTTCGACTCACTACACACCCAAGAACCTAACCCAAGCATCTACATCCCCTCCTAGAGCACACAAACTGGAGATTATTCAAAAATTTTGGAGCAAGGTTCGACCGATTTCAACTCAGTCTCCCCTCCTTCCACTAGCCTTGCACCCAAATCGGCCCCTTAAGGGCCTTCACCGCCGTGGGTGACACCCCGCTCGGCCGAGAACCCCCTGCCCCTTTCCCTTCCCTGTCGAATGAAATGGCGAGTTGAGGGAGCAATATATTATATTTTGTGATATTTAAATTTTAACTTCAAAGTTTTGCCTTGTGTCATTTTAGCCCTAAACTCTTTATTTGGATTAAATGAGCACAAAACTTATGATTTCATCACTTTTGACCCTCATACATTCGATTTCTTTCGGATGGGCCCAAAAACTTATGTTTTATTCATTTAACCTATAAACTTTTATTTTTAGTTATTTTAGTCTTTTATTTTGAGGATTCTTTCAAGTTAGTTTTAAAAGTTTATAAGATTTAAATTTTAGTTCATGTTTAACTTTATTTATTTAAAACCCATAAATTAGTTTATACTATTTTAATTTAAGCCTCATTTTATTAAATATGAGATTTAATGACTTTAGTTATTTAAATTATAATTTTTTTTAGATTTATTGAATTTTTGAGGATTTCTAAATTAGTTTAATTAAACTCATATATTTTATACCCAAATCTTAGTTAATCCTTGATTTTCTAGTTTCCTTAACCTTTGGGTATTAGTTACATTAGGCACAACACTTTAAGCATTTTATACAATTATTTTATTATAAATAATTTATTTTATAAATAACTCATTTTAACAAAAATCCTAATTTGAGTTTCATATTCTTTTATAGGCGAGGAGTGAAGAATAAGTGAGTAAACCCTGCCCATTAGCTCGACTTGGTGGAAATTGAGGTAGACTCTTTTCTAAGATATTTTTCTCAAAAACAGCGCTAATATTAATTGATTGTTCTATAGATTGCATATGGACATGTGATTTATGTTATTATATGTTATTTGCATGAGCTTAATTGCTTTATGCTTGAGACGAGACAAGACAAGACTTTTGCATATGCTTTATTGCTATGCACAAATTTTACATGCATGCTATGATGTTACTATGCGCGCTAGTATTTATATGCCTTCGGGCATGAGACGAGAGTCGAAAACCTGCATTTACCATACGATACTTGTTTTTGAGTAGATACTTATGAGATATGATTTGCATGTTTTTATGTATGTTTGTAGTATAAATTGGTTAATATTGCGCTGAGTCTACTGAGTATTTCTATGAAATACTTACCCCTTTTAAAATTAACATTTTACAGACTGAGAGTTGGAGGAGACGCCTTAAGCAATGGTGGCTTCCCAAATAAATTAAATTAGCCTTATTTTGAATGATTCAAACTTTGTTTAAGTACTTGGAAACTTTTGATGTTAATTGATTCAAACTTGGTCTAAGTACTTGGAGAACGTTTGATGTCGTGTGAAAGAGTTGATTATTTCCGATGAATTATCTTTTGTATTATCACTATTGAATCAAGATATTTTCCGCATTTTATTCACTATTGATTCATTTTGATTTATTTTATTTAAAAGAGAAGAGAGAAAAATTTAATGACGTCTCGGGAGCCGAGAGCCCGGGGCATCACGGCTTAATATCAGAGCGTGGTTGACGTTTCTGTAGACCCGTAGAAATTTGTTTAACTAATTCTTTTCAAAAAAAAAATTAAGTTTAAGAATTTTCTAAGTGTTATTGCCATCGCTTTCTCCGCCGACTCTGAAGGTAAAGAAAGATATTTATTTTGAGAAAATGTTTATATTGAGAAATTTCGTGTACATGTTCAAGATATGATGTTATGAATTATTGAGACGAGAAATTTATTGTACTCTATTTGAGAAATAACTAAGTCGAGCATAATTGAGCATACTTACAGATAAATTAAGTAAAGATAATCAAGAAATGATTTTACATCACATTTCTCTATTCGTTTTAGTCCTTGGGAACTTGCTTGTAATAATGAGAAATTTACCTGACTGGACTTTGATAGCGAATTTTCAGGCATCGTTCAGACTATAGGTATGTGCGAGAGGGTTTTTACTATTTGGGATAGATACTTGTCATTTGAGTTAGATCCAGCTAGGACTATGTCAGAGAATATCTTGGCTTACCGCATGGCACGTCATGATGCCTTATCCTGTGACTTACCTATTGACGATGCGGCCTCTATTGGCCACCTGATATCCGTATTTTTTGAGGGGAGACAGTCACTGATTTCTGAGTTTTATGAGGATCTGAGGAGACGTCGAGGAGTAGATGTTGATTTCCCGACATTCTGTGATGAGCTCATGATGAGTTCAGGGAAGCTCTTTCCACCAGAGCCAGTACAGGCTCCATTGCCAGAAGAGGAGCCTATGGAGATAGAGTTGGAGGTAGACCGAGTTGTACCTGATGCCGAGTCTGGGGTATATAGACATTGCCCATATGCAGTAAATACCCCTCTAGCACTCCACCACCAGGATTTGGGGGTTGGCTCGATGAGTAGAGTAGGTAGTTGGAAGGAGTAGTAATGGAAGTTGTATCAGCATCAATGGTTATCTATAAATCTCAAGTTAAACTAGTTAATGAAAACATGTTTCTTTTCCTTTCTCCATCGAACTATTTATGATAATATATGTTTCGTGCTATGAATTACAAATAAAATAAATTTGGTTTTTGCCATGTGATGTACACGACGCTCTTCCGATCTCGAATCTCAGAATAGCATAATCAGGGAGTTACTCCAGGCAGTACTGGAGCAGAGACAGAATGCACCTGCTGCATTAGTGGCCCCAGCCATGTCTATGGTTGAACAATTTCGCAGGTGTAATCCACCCAGGTTTGCGGGAGGCAATGACCCCTTAGCCGCAGAGGAGTGGCTTAGATCTCTGGAGAAAATATTCCGACATATCTCATGCTCTGATGATTAGAAGGTTCTGTGTGCTGAGTTTATGCTAGAGGGTCATGCTGGCCATTGGTGGGACTCTGAAGGAGTCTGAGTTTCTAAACCTAAGACAAGGAGACATGGACATCACTGATTATGAGAGAAAGTTTGAGGAACTCTCCCGCTATGCCCCGCACTTAGCAAGCACTGAGGCCATGAAGGCGAGAAGGTTTGAGAGAGGCCTACGCCCTGATATCTGCCAGATTGTGTGCTTCCGATCTCCTTGCCCACTTACGGTCAAGTTGTGAGAATGGCTCAGATTGTGGCTTATTCTGGTCCACGATCCAGTGGACAAGGAAATGGAGGAAACTAATAAAATCAGGGCAAGAAAAGTGGCATGGGCAGTCTCAGAATCAGAACAGAAATTTTGTACCAAACAAGAAGCCAAACACTCAGACTGCTGAGAGATAGCCTGGCAACACTTTTCGTCCGTGTCCCACCTGTAAGAAGATGCACAAGGGAGAATGCTTGTAGGGCAAGGAAGTCTGCTACAAGTGTAGTTAGCCAGGCCATTTCGCATCAAGCTGTACCATTGTACCTGCTCAGAGCAGTGATCAGAAGAAGAACGTAGAGCAGGCTAAGAAAGGAAAGGCACGAGTGTTCGCCATGACCCATGAGGATGCTGTGGATGATGCTAATGTGATTGCAGGTATACTAATTAATTTTAATTATTCCTATATGTGCCTTATTTAATCTTAGGAGTTAAAGAAATTCCAAATATAGAAATCATAATATGATAACAGGTATATTGTCTGTCTCTAGTATCCCTGTATATGTTCTAATAGATTCAGATGTCACACATTCTTTTATCTCAGTTTTATGCCTAGCTAGATTGAAATTAGTATGCGAGAAGGTAGCACTCTGGAGGTTAGTATACCATCTGGTGGGACCATCAATACTGATAGGGTGGCCCTGATGTCCCAATTGACTTTGATGGGTTGGTGCTAAAAGTAGTCCTGAATGTGATTGAGATGAAAGACTTTGACATCATCTTGGGTATGGACTGGCTAAGTAATAATCCTACTACTATCTTGTGCCATGAGAAGGAAGTGGCATTCCGGAAAAATGGAGAGGATGTATTCAGATTTTATGGCTCGAAAGTGAAGGC
>CAVNYN010261439.1:0-34131 GCA_963692815.1 Nyctanthes arbor-tristis
TTTGTTCATTTTCGGAACCTACAATGAACAAACGCCCACAAAACCTCAACCCATCGTTTTCGACTCCCAAAATATAGTCGTCTACTTTTCTTGCATAACAACATTGGGAAGTTATCACAGTTTTCAAGAAACATCACGCTCCACACAAATACATGTTAATTTGTTATTAGTATAGTGTTTTACGTAACTTCAAAATAATGTTCAAACTTGTGTGCCTTTTACAACTAGATATATTTGAGTTTACGACACAATCAACGCTGATTTCTACGGAGTCAGATCGGGCTGCTGTATGAAACCTAAAAATTAATATAAAAAAGTCAAATCACATGTGAGTTCGATCTGACTTTATAGAAAAACTGCACATCAACTAGCTTTGTGACGACAAAAGGATTAAAAGTCGTCGCGTATTGTCCCATATGCTATCTGGACCACTGCCACAAGAACTATCATATCGGTTCCTTGCTTCTGAATCAGGGGTAATAACCTAGCTTGTGATCACTCATTGTTCTTGAATTGATCTCTCTATACTTTGGCTTACGAACAAAATTGGTCATTTTCTTTTGAAGTCCTAGACTATTTTGTTGCTCTTGAGAAACATCTAACAATGTGTGTAGTGGTAATTTAGGCCTACTCATATAATTTACCCACAAATACAATGTTATTTTATCAAACTCAAGAGTCAAGATTGTCTCCCGTTTTATGTTACCATATAGTATTGAAACTATTGGTAAATCCGTTTAAATGAATATGTTACTCAATATTTGGTGGACTTATTATTCGATAGCACTAATAATTTCGAGTAAATCAATTTAGTAAATAAATAGTCCAATAATAAAACCCAAAATAGTCAACACTGTATTACTATTCCACTTTCTGGAAATCTTTTTACTATTCCACTTTCAGTTTGCAGCACGATCATGTTTTATTATCCGCCCCATATAGAGGAGAAAAACTTAAGTTCATCGGATGTATCATCTTAGGTGGTACATCTAACTAATAGTTATAGTACAAGTCATTAAATATTTCTATGTCATTTTATTTAATGTCACTAAATATAGGTGTTAATTTCCAACCAATAGTTATACTCCATTCTCACCTCACTTTTCTCTCTCTCCTCTCTCCCCACCCACCAACGAGTAATCACTTAATTCTTCTCTCTTGATGCATATTATTCTCTCGTCTATTTTGACATTTTCATGCACTCGATTTTCAGCGAAGATTGCAAATATAATTAAATAAGCCATGTCGTTCGAAATATTATTCGATTGCCATTATTTAGGCTGGTTAATTTTAAAATAAATTTTACTATGAATTGACATTCCGTTTTTAATTTTACAATTGTTATGTTAATCGACCCTTACAACTCTCAAATAACCCGATCCCCTCATTGTCTGCAGAAAACGAGACAAAAACGAACACAAAATATAGTCGGCCCGAAGGCCCCGGAGTTCGGCACCACCGTCTAGTCTCCGTTGAAGCTCCACCGGAGTGGAATGGCTTCCGTTCCACTATAACCTCAGAAGTTTACACAGTTTTGAGTACAAAACTCACACAATGAAGAATCACAGAAGATTCTCACAGTCCGCAGATAGATCTCAACATACTCTCTCCGATCTCTAACCTAAACTCACCAAGAGACTCTCACAAAGAGATGGAAAGAAGAAAATTATAGAGTGGAATACACAAGAAACCCTATCTGAAAAGATAGAACGATACAACCTGTTTTCCAACAGTACACAAGGACATATAAATACAAAAGGAATGGATGGCCTTGATCTATCTTTGAAGATCCAACGGTTCACACACACTAGCAGCCACAAGACTTTAAAGTGTGCTTTCCAAATGCAACTCTTGTTTTGAAAAGAAAACAACTTTCACAAATCTCCATCTTGTTTTATTTTTAAAACCAGCAATCATAGTGGTCCGGAAAGCATCCCGGTTTTATAGCTTCTTTATGCACCTGCACAAAACAAGCAAACAGTTAGTAAATGAACACAAAGTAACAAAAAACTAAATGATCACAGAAACACAAAGTAATTGAGATCGGAAGAGCTCGTGTAGTAACAAAATATGGCAGAATTTTAAAGGTAATCGGCAGAACAAAATTTGCACAGACAAGCTAGACTGATACAATATTAAGAATATGTAAACAGTCTTAGACTTGTAAAGCAATAGGTAAATGTAGACTCTCTTAACAATATTACCGGCAACATCAGAATCTACTTTAAGAACGATCTCACTTGACTGTTTCCCGAATAATAAATCCTCATTCATAGTACCCTTCAAGTACTTGATCAACCACTTCATTTCTGTCTAATGAAGTTTACCCAGATTGGCCAAAAAACCTGCTAAGTACACTAATTGTATACACCAAATCAGGTATGGTATAGACCATTGAATACATGATCGACTCACAACATTTGCACAAGGAACATATTCTATCCTTCTTAGTTCATCCCTATAACTAGGACAAACATCCGAAGACAACTTAAAGTGATCTTTCGGTTTTAGAACAAGAATCCAAGTTTCATTCTTATATAGAAAGTTCATTTTCTACTTTCATTACAGCAAACCACTTACTTTTATCTTTAGAAATCAGCATTTCATCAAAAGAACTAGTTTCACATTCATCAGATAAAGAAGAAGTATAGAAGGACACAAAATCAGGATCTGAAATCCTAACCGAGGGTGTTCTATTCCTTCTAGTTCTATCCCTAGCTAATTGATAATCATTCAAAAGATTTTCAACAGGCAAATCATGTACAATTTCAACATTTTCAACAGGTAACTCATGCGAATTTTCATCAATAGGCACGTTATCAGGAATATCAAGTATATGATTCACATTTCCTCCACCTTGAGGTGTCTCTACCTCAAGAGGAGCTTCATAAACATCAGAAACAGATTCGAAATCATCCCAATAAGTAATACCATGCCTCTGGACAGAATTTTCAAATTGTTTAAAATCATATTTGACTTTAAAGTACTGCATTTCAGACTCGTTAAACACCACATCTCTACTGATAATGACTTTAAAACCCTTATTTTGAAAGTCCAATAATTTGTAACCTTTGGTCCCTTCTTCATATCTAAGAAAAACACATTTTATAGACCTATGTTCTAGTTTTTCATGTTTTTGATGTGCAAAAGCAGCACACCCAAATGTTTTCAAATAAGAATAATCAGATAAATGACCATTTCAAAGTTGTTCCGAGGTTTTATTATCAATAGCAGTAGAGGGACTTCGATTAATAAGATATGATGCATTTTTTACACATTCACCCTAGAAAATTTTGGGCATTCCTGCCCCAAACAACATGCATCTTACCTTATTCAATAAAGTCCTATTCATATGCTTGGCAATGGCATTTTGCTGTGGAGCATGTGTGTTACAATTCTATGTCTCAAAATCCCATTTTCTTTGCAAAATTGATCAAACTCAGTATTACAGAATTTCAGCCCATTATCGGTTCTCAAAACCTTAATTTTCTTGCTAGTTTGGTCGTCACAAAGAATTTTCCAATTTTTGAAATTCTAAAAAGTTTCAGATTTGAGTTTTAATAAAATTACCCAATTTTTTTTTGAAAAGTTATCTACCAAAACCAAGTAATACCTAAAACCAGAAATTGTTTGAACAGGGGCTGGTCCCCAAAGATCAGCATGTATATACTCCATTTTATCTCTGGTTTGAATTGTGTTTGTGTCTTCAAAAATCTTTTTAGAGTTATTAAATTGTGTATCAAATGCACCAATGTCATTGTTATTATAAACACCGACCCAAGAATCTGAAAAACCGAAGCAGCAAATAAACGCTACAACACCTTTGATACATGATTTAATAACTCTAAAAAGATTTTTGAAGACAAACAAAATTCAAGAATAAGTTGCTGAAATATGCTTGGCCATTTTCGTCAATAAGAAATCTCCAATAACAAAGCGCTAACTAAAAGTTTGGAACATAATTTCATTTTATAACCTAACAAAAATTAGGTTAAGTATTAAGCAACCCATAAAGCATCTTTAGTTATAAACCATTTGATCGAATTAAAAAAAAAACAAATGAAAATGGTAACACACGAAATCGTCTTCCAAAACGGTGTAATATGATAATGCCAAAAAGAATCAAATGATGAGCAGTACTTGTTTTGTAGTGGCAAAGAGTCAAAATAGAATAAGAATTTGAAGAGTTAATTTTTGTTCATGAGTGGGGCGGGTGGGAAGAGAAGAGAGAGAATGTGATGAAAATGGGAGTAAAAATTTTGGTTGGTTGCTTGGGTGGGTGGAGGGTGGATATTAATTGCCATGAATAAAAAATAATAATATTAAATTAAACTAAAATTAAATAAAATGATATAGAAGTATTTAATGACTGGTGCTATGACGCCATGATTATTGATTGAATTTACTACCTAAAATGGTAATCCGCTGTACGTAAATTTTTCTCCACATAGGGAGAGAGAGAAGAAATTTCTTACAAACGAAGGGGAGAGAGAAGCAAATTCAAAAAACTACGCACACCGCGTCCACAGGTCCAACTATTCCCCTGCCAAGTCAAATCTCATGACCCTCCTCTATATATACGCCTCCCATCCCTCCCTCTCCACATCCAAAATCTTCTTTCCATCTCTCCTACTCTCTAGAAATATATACTCCACAGACAATAGGCAAAGAACTCCAAACAACCAGAACTCTCAAGTTCAATTACTTTTTCATCTGAAACACGATCAGCAGCTCAATAACATTGAAAAGAAAATGAAGGGTTCTTTGTTTTCAAGACCTTCTTCTCCATTACATTCACAGAGATCAGTTTCTCCACCTATGACACCTCGTCATCACACTTTCTCCGAAACAATAATGGAGGAAAACATGGAACACGCTGAAGCCATTATCACCAAATGGAATTTGGATGGCCCAAGCTACAGAAAAATGTCGGCCCTTTTTAGCGATGATCGAAGGGAGGCCAAGAGATTCATCGAAGCCGTCACTGGGTTGAGAAACGCCATGCATTATTACGTTAAGATAAACTCGAGCTCTGAAAAGCTCGTCAGAGGTCAGCGTCTGATGCAAGTTGCCATGAAGAGGTTGGAAAAGGAGTTTTACTCGATTTTGTCTGCCAATAGAAATGTTTTTGATGCTGAAACTGTCTCTGGCCGGAGATCAACAGGTTCGGCCCGGTCGAGCCTTTCGGATTCCTTGGAGGGTGAAGATGACCGGGGAAGTGTCCAAGATGGGGATGCCTTGTCTGAAGCTGATAAAGCTTCTTTCGTGGCTATGGAGGATTTGAAAGCCATAGCAGATTGCATGATTGGCTCAGGGTATGGAAAAGAATGCGTCAGAATTTACGATTTGATCAGAAAATCGATCATCGATGAGACTCTCTACAATCTCGGAGTTGAAAGGCAAATTACGACTTCTCAGATTCAGAAAATGGATTGGAGAGTTCTCGAACCCAAAATCAAAAACTGGTCACACGCGGTGAAATTCGCCATGAAAAATCTGTTTTACGGCGAGAGGATTCTCTGCGATTCCGTCTTCTCTTGCTCCGAGAAAGTCGCAGAGTCGTGTTTTGCAGAAATCTCGAGAGATGCAGCACTTTCTGTGTTTCAATTCCCAGAAAATTTCGCGAAATCGAAGAAGACACTCTCGCCGGAGAAGATGTTCCGAGCACTTGATCTGTACGAAGCAATCTCCGATCACTGGCCGGAAATTGATGCGATTTTTTCGTACGAGTCCATGTCGGCAGTTAAAGCTCAGGCTATGGCTGCACTCGTGAAACTGGGCGAGTCAATTAGAGTTATGCTGACTCAGTTCGAGTCTGCCATTCAGAAGGACTCCTCGAAGACGCTTCCCTCCGGCGGAGTTCACCCCTTAACCCGGTACGTAATGAATTATCTTGTGTTCCTAGGAGATTACAGCGGTGCGGTTTCCGACATACTAGCGGACTGGACGTTAACCGCTCAAACTCCGCTGCCGGAATCTTATTTCTCCAGCCCCGTTCCCGTTCCCGGCGGCGCCGGCTTGGAAGACTCTTCATCCTCCATCATCGTCCGGCTGGCGTGGCTGATTCTGGTCCTGTTGTGCAAGCTCGACGGCAAGGCCGAGCTGTACAATGACGTGGCACTCTCTTATCTATTTTTGGCAAACAACTTAAACTACGTCGTTTCCAAGGTCCGGAGCTCGAATCTGGGGCTCCTAATGGGATCCGATTGGATTTCGAAGCACGAGTCAAAGGTCAACCAGTACGTGAGTAAGTACGAAAGAATGGGCTGGATTAAAGTGGTGACGTCACTACCCGACAATCCAACGGCTGAGATTTCTCCGCAGGCAGTAAAAGAATGTTTCGCTACATTTAATTCGGCTTTCGAAGAGGTCTACAGGAAACAGAGCGGGTGGGTTATACCCGACCGGAAGCTCCGGGAAGATGTTAAGATTTCTTTAGCTAAGAAAATAGTCCCGAGTTATCGAGCCCTCTACGGGAAGCAATGGAGGGAGTTTGGCGTGCAGTCGATGATCAGATATGTCCCCGAGGATTTGAATAATTACTTGTCGGATTTGTTTTTTGGGAGTGAGACTTCATCGAGTACTAAAACATGGTCACATGAGGCATCACCAGAATCCTCTTTATCGTCCCACGGCCGATGAAATGGTGACGTCAGGCCCACATGCATATATTCCATCTGAAAAATATGTGTGTATATTTCATTAATTAAAGTGTAATTTGACCTCTCATAGAGATTATAAAGTTTCTTGAGTACCAACACGATTTGGTACATTGTCGTCTGAAATTCCTCGATTCTTTGGAATAAAAGATGTATATTTTTCGTTATTTCTTTTGTTTACACTTTTATATATCTAGAATTTTGATATCTTTATTTTCAAGACAAATTGTCACCAAAACAAATTTATTACACTTAACTCATTGTGTCCAATTTAAAAAACCAGACATTTATGTATCACCAAAAAAAAAAAAAAACCGGGTATTTATGTGACACATTCAAAATTTATTACATTGAGTGCTTGTTACCATTCTAGAAATTGACTAAGTTGTTTGAATTTGATTATTAGTTAAAAAAGCCTTCTAGATTTTTAGTTTTTTCCTACATTTTAAAAGCTATATGCTTGATTCTAAATATCAGCATATTTTAATACCATCTTGTTTGAATTTAACGTCGCAAATTTCACCCGTTATTAGTCGGACAAAACAATAATTTTGTTTCTTTCTGTTCAATTACAAGAGTTCATTTTGACGGTCAAATTTAGCATATTATTTCTCGACGAAAGGCCTCTTCAAATATAAAAAATTGCACATGGTTATGACTTTGACAAATTCAAACAACGATAAAATTATGTTAAAAATTAATTAATTAATATATGTGTTTCACTACATTCTTTGCTCTTTGGATGTCGTTCTTGTAAACATGGAAAAATAAAAAAAAATAGAAGCCTATGCCAATTGGCGTTTATTGTTTGTTGTATTAGAGAATTATTAAGGTGGTGTGGTATTTTCTAAGATGATTAGGTCGAACTAACTACATTGGCCAAACTTCTCCTAGTATTGTGATTTGTGGATTTCTATGAACAGTAATTTGGCATAAATAAATATCATCTTGGACGAAGTCTCAATTTTGGTTTATGAAGAACAGAAATTTGATACAATTAGTGCTTCGAAATCTTCATAGCTTTTAACAATTATGAAGGTGGTGAAATTATAACTAGTAACTAGTAATGCCCCGCGGTAAAGGAGTTTTTGAAGGGTGTTGTCAAATAAATATATGTAACTGATAAAAAACTCTAGTCCTATTTCAATATCCGCATTCAAGCATATAAAACTTGCCTGTCGATAGCCTTGCCGGATGCTAATACATTGATGTGAGGAGGTATGGTTTTTTTTCCCCACTATCGGCCTAACGGCCCATGCCTACTTTGAGGGCAGCGACAAACAATATTTATTGTTTTTCATTTGTATATTAGACCATTTCTAGTGTTAGGGGTGTTAGTACAAAAATTTGTCAAGTTGACTTCCTAATTTTTCATGAAATGTCAATAATTGTATCTTTGCATGAAGTGTTCTCAAGTTGCATATTATTTTCGAGCATGCAAAATTTATTGTTAGCCAACAAGAAAGAATTTCTTGTGTGGTTTTTTCTTATAAGCAAAGATACACATAAATTTCTTAACCTAATGCATAGGAATTCGACTTACCATATTTGTTTAGGGTTAAGTCTTTTGTGTATGGTAATAATTGCATATACTAATAACATTTTTTCCTTGCTAAGTTTAACTTATATGTAATAGTTTCCTTTTCTCTTGTCTTACACAAGGGTTCAAAGACTGTTATATGTAGGAGCATTATTCTCTGATTGTGAAGCACGACGTGAAGGACTACAAAGACTATATAATATATAGGAGTATTATTCTCTCATTGTGAAGCACGACGTGAAGGACTACAACGTGGAAGACAAGACTAAATCCATATTCACGCAAGAGAGAACACGCGAAAAGATGCTAGAAAATTCAGAAGAAGAACATAACATTTCACTGAGAATACGTGCCATGCGTCCACACAGCTCCGCATGGCTTTCCACTCCTGCCCACTGATTTTGAAATCAAAACCATGCGGCTGCATGTTTCTTCTTCTTCCTTTCTCAAATATTTGAACAAATTCTCAACAGGATGTGCCATAATGGTACATCTAAAAAGTGCTTGAAAATTTTCAATAGTCTTATTCACTATTGCAAGAATGTAAACGTCCATGGTCAAGTACAAAGGCATATGAGCATTTTTGCACATTACTGGAAGGTCACGTCAATTGCAAGGGAAATGTCTTCTTGTAATCTCAAGGCATTAGTTTCGTCACTGGTCTGATTGTGGGTTCAGATTTGAGGGCATAAGCAATTATTGTAGATCCGTCTATATCAAGGGGAGCTCTATACCAAAATGGAGGCTTTTTTTTTTTTTTTTGGGTTGGGGGGGGGAGTCCGTTTGTCCTTAGGCTTTAACTCAATTAAAAACTTAATCTCATTTGATTTAATTCAAAGGGTGTGGTAGATAAAATTAGAAGTTGTCTGATGACAGTTAGGGAACTTGATTTGTGCCCCATTGTTACTTGGGCCAGTGGTTTGTTGCCCTATAAACATTTGGATTTGGGTTACCTTATGACGGATTAGCTTGTAGGTTATCTTAAGTTGTTGGGGTTTGTATGGTGGATAGATCTGTAAAGTCATGTCGTGATAAAATTCGAGCACTCCGTGTGTATCGTAAGACCATCTGTTTGACAAAATCGAGAACTGATATTTTAGATTCATTAAACCCTTTTTTTTTTTGTTAAACCAAGGGCTTTTTTTTTTTTTGAGAAAAAGGGCCGTTTGAATGCACATATACACTTGATTGTTAGAAGTTTTATCACATAGTTGGGCTTGAGCTTGGACTTGGTGGATCCCAATTCCCAAGATCTCTTTGGGCCTTGAAAATTGAAAACCCCAATATTGGAGGCAAAAGCTACAAGATTCGATTTTGACCAACTCCCTCTTAGCTTTTGGCGCACTCCGGCGGTAGAGCACTGTTTCTGCCGCGATGATGGCGATGAACGGAGGTTACGTAACCCAACCTAATGATCTTCCGGCCTTTACGCTTCTCCTTTCGTGTCCTTCTGGCCTCTCTCCATCTCAGGTAAATACTGGCTTATTGCTCTTATACTGTACTGTACTGTATTGCCAAATTTTGCTCGATATAATATTATTGCCCAGTCCTTTTCATGTTTGGGTAATAAATGTCAGGTGTCTGTGGTGTTTGATCAATTATATGATAGAATTCCTCATCCGGATATCAGCTTGGAGAATTCCATTTCCGAGGTCAAAATTTGGTTCTTGAGTTCACTTTGGATCTCAAATGTATTAGATCCTTTGTATGTAACTTTTTATTGAAATTCTTGATTTTGTTAGATATGGGACAGGAGAGTTCAACAAAACTCCTCTCTGTTCAATGGACTAAAGTTTAGGGTATGCATCTCTGCTTTGAGTTTTCTAATTCCATAACTGATGTCTGTTATATGAGGTTTTCCGTTCACAACTCTATGGAGCTGCAACATTTTCGCATGGCCTAACAATGTGTTTGGCTAAACTTAAAAAAGTTCGCCTATAATAAAATGAACAAATTTAATCTTTTTTTGCTGCTTCAAGTGAAACTTGAGTAATTTTTTTTTCTTAAAGTAAGAAATGAGTAACACGTTTTTTGAAAATTCAAAGTAATTTAGAAGTAACATGTACTTTTCCGTTAAGCACAGCTTAACATAATTTCTTAGCTATAAAAGTTTTGTGCGTATACGTTATATACTGTGTACTGTTGCATTCAAAACAAGAAACTGTGATTTAAAAGAGAGAGAGAGAGAGAGAGAGAGAGTTGACGGCTGGATTCTACTTGTTGATGCATTCATTGTAAAAGGTGTTTTACATTGAGACACTTAGGTGAACATGCATGTAATTCAATTGTTAATTTTTGTATTTTGTCATTTATTTATTGGTAAAATGACAGTATGGAGGATGCAGTCTTGGTGGTGGCAGTGGTTCCTCACAAGACGCACATGTTTGTCTTCAACTTGGTTTGACAGATTATAGGTTCTTTACTCCCCTCTGACACATTAAGTATGATAATTTGCCTATGTTGCTTGGACTTGCCGGAATGGCCACCTCACCCGTGTCAAAACGACAAGGGTATGGGTGTGGGTGCGGATCCCATATCGGATCCTCCATATGAAAATCAGACACAGCCAACAGTGAGAAGTCAGGAAGGAAGGGGTGAAATGTGGAAGAAGAAGACCTTACTTTATGCATAACCCTAACCCCATTGGAGAAGATAACATGTAGCCTTCCTTTATGCGTAACCCTAAACCCGTTGGAGAAGATAACCTGCAGCTGTACACAGGAGAAGACAAAGACGACCTAGCTGCCGCTGCGTAAGAGGTTGGAGAAAGATGAACCCTAATTCTGAAATTATACATGGTATTGGGCCTTATCCCTTAAGCCTTATACTATCCTAATGTGTTAGTTGGGCCACTTATTAGGTCCAAAATTATAAAGCTTCAACATATACAAGTTTCAAGAGCAACATATTAATTTAAAAAAAAAAAAAGGAATCTATTTTATTATTTACAATAAAAATTTAATACATTCCAAATTTAAATGAAACATAAAGTCTTTAAAAAAAAAAAAATTAATTTTTTTTAGCCGTCCCCTTACCCGTCTCCAAAATTTGGACCCCTTTTAGCCATGTCTTCGTATCCTAAATTTTTGAAAAGGAAGGATCAGACACTCAGATCCGTACTCGCACCTGACACCGCACCCAAGTCCAAGCAGCATGGTAATTTGCTGGTGCATTCTATTGCATAGTCTCAATCATCCGTTTGTCTTGATATTTTCAACTAAGATGAATGACTTTTTTACTGTACTCATTGATTAGTTCTGAATATTTGCTGCTGTATTGGCCATATTGGTAATTGTTTTGAAATGTGAACTTGAGATATTCAACCTGATGAAGCTCCTAGAATTACAGAATGTATACTTTATGTTTTTCTGTTACTACTCCTCGATCTTCTAGTTGGTGAATGTCGAATGACCTTTGGTTATAGTTCGCTTCTCGTCATTTTCCCCGAATCTATCTTGTGCAATGTGGCTTATGTTGGTATTTTTATTCTAAAACAAAAGTCCATCAAACAACTCTTTATCCATGTATTTTGTTGGACGCACAAATAGTACCCAGTTCTCCATCACATATTCTATTCCTTGTTTAAAACACCACAAGAAGTGTTTAGTGGATTTATCACATGTTCACAGGGATAAACACCATTTATTCAATTTTTTTATGTTACTGTACATGTATTAGATTATATATTGTTTTCATGCAATTAAAACTTTTAACCCCCAAGGAATCAATCAATAATTGGGGGAAAAGTATGAGGGTTGCACTTTGCTTCTCTGTATGAGTAATACAACACAGAGCACTTACTCTATTATGGTGATCAATCAATAGCGCTGATGAATTAGGGTAAAATTGAAAACGGGGAAAAAGAAATAAAGAAGAATAAAAGGAATATAAGAGGACATCCATGCATATGGTATTCTTTTTCACAGGTTTGAGTGTCAAAAATTGATTCGAAAATCCCTAAGCAGGTAGAATAATAATGAATCTTACTGGTTACAAGATATAATCCGTTAATGTGGTCTTGTTGCTGCATCAGTGATGCTTTTTTAGCGTGATCTTTCTTGTACAATGATTTATGCTTCTTTTTTTTTTTTTTTTTGAATTGAACAGTACCACAACTAACTTGCCACTTCGACCACTTACGCGGCTACGCATGGAAGAAAAAAATATAAAATGTGTCAGAGTAGATAAATATATGCATTACATGAGAGTGATGAATGGTAATCTTATTAATCTTGTTGTTTCGTGCTCAGGACATTTGTTGGAACTAACTTGAATCCTTTGTGGGAAAGATTTCTTTTTCCATCTGAAGGTAAGTTTATGAATTTAACTTATCTTTGCATCATGAACCAGATGCGGCCATGAGGATCAATCTAGTAGTTTTCTGGCCTTCTGTGTGTCTAAATTGCTGTGTGTGCATTGTGCAATGCAGAAAAATCTTCCAAGGGTTACCATTATGATAGGACTGCATAGACTTGAAAAGTGCGAAAGATTTGCTTTTACAATGGTGAGAGGCTGGAATTAATTAATAGCTTAAGACCAATGGTGAGAAATGGAAAGTTAATGTATGATGGAAACAGTTGATGCCACATTGCTCTAATATCACATTCCTTTCCTTTTTGCTGTATCACCAAGCAAAAGCTCTAGCTTCCTCCTTCTATACATGGATTGCTAGAATCAAGTAAAACTAGCCCCAATAGCAAACCCATTATATTTTAAAGTAGAATTTGGTCAAATTAATTACATCCGCATATCGTTGGGACTCACATGTACTACACGAATCTCCAAGACTCATTTTCACTAGATAGATTGCTAATACAGGCTTAGTATCAATTTTTTCAAGCTTTGATATATTATAATTTCATTTGTCAATTAGCCTAGAATAGTGTTTCAAAAGATCATCCTAGAATAATACATCCTATGATCTGCAGATGATTGTAGACGGTGTCAACACACCTCCAGTCCTCTTGGTAATGGTGCAATTGTAGAGACATCTGACCGGAAAATACTTGTGCTGCAAAGAAGCACCAATGTTGGTGAATTTCCTGGTTCCTTTGTTTTCCCTGGCGGACATCCAGAGGTACCATATCAATGGAGCAAAAAAGTTTCTTATGTTTGTTAATTGTTCTTCAAGATTATGATGGATGCACGCTCACAGGACTTGAAATCTCTCTCTCTCTCTCTCGGATTAAATTCTAATTGCATAATGTATACTTAGAGCTCATGGAAGAGGATGTAGGTGCTACACATTCACCCAGAGGCAGTTGATTCTGTCACTAAAATACGCGTTTTTTGGGAGTTATCTTGGTCTATCATGTTTTTGTATAAGAATTCTTGTTTCCTATTTTGGTCTTACCTTGGGTAATTTTAAGCTGAATCTGCCTTGAAATATCATTACTGGCCCATTACCAGCATGTGTTACAAATTCTGGCAGCCTCAAGATGTTGGAATAACATGCCATCAGAATGATGGAGAGTTGAGCCGTCAGATGGTCAACGGAAAGGTTTCTGAGGAAATGTTTGATAGCATCATTCGTGAAGTGGTTGAAGAAATTGGAGTTCCTGCTGCCACTCTGGTAAGTGGCAATTTAGATGGCTTGTTTTATTTCATATTTTTCTGACCTCATATGTTTCTATTTTGTCTTACCTTCACCCTTTCAGTTCAGTATCAAATAATTGATTGGTTCAGTGATATTTTGTGGCAGATCCTAGTGTAATTGTTCCTGAATACTGATTGAACCCAAAAGAGGGGGAAAATAAATAAATGAATAAATAATAAAAGAAAAAGAAAAAATCAGCATAAGGTTTTTTGCCTTCAACACACACAAACACAGAGAGAGAGAGAGAGAGAGAGAGAGAGAGAGAGCGCTTTGCTGCGGTTTATATTCCACACAGTAACCGGGGATTATTTTTCTCATAAATGAAGGAATTTCAAAAGTTATGCATCATGGTTAATGTTAAGTTTATGTTATCTGGAGACACAATACCGCATGAACATAGGATGCTTGGATGTATGAATACCTATGGAAATACTATATTGCAAACAAAAATATATATGAAGTCTGTGAGCTGGCTCTTGCTCTACCAATAAATAAACTTCTTGCTCTACCAATAAATAAATAAGTTTAATACCCAAAGTTTAAGCAATGACCACTTCTGCTAACTTATAATTTATTAGCAACCAGGATTCTGTCTGTTAAGATTGATTTTTATTAAGAAAAATAAGAGATTAAATATTTGGAAATTTTCCTTAAAAATGCAGGGCAAGCCCGTCTTTATTGGTATATCCCGGAGAGTGTTGAATGTTAGACCAGCTGCTTTCTTCTTCATTAATTGCAGTCTTCAGTCAGAAGAGATTCAACTGCTTTACCGTAATGCTCAAGATGGATATGAGTCAACAAAGCTTTATGCTGTGACAACGGTCAGCTCAATGCATTTTATAATCATGGATTTTGGTCTGCTGCAAATGTTATCATTCTTGTGACTATTTGAGATGTCATTCTCCTTTATAACCACTGGGATACTCAAGTGAAAGAACCACTTAACTAGATATTATTTCTGACTGGTGTTATTATCAGATTGAACTGGAAGGCATGGCATCTAGAATGCCTGGATGTCACCAAGGAGGATTTGCACTTTACAAGTTGATGATAGATGCAGCAAAGGAACCCCGATGAAATTTCATATGAAGGTTTTGTGCTATATTGATGTTTGGTAATAATCTTCCTGGGATTGAAGCTTTCAGCATCATGAAGTTTCATTTTTTTGGATATGCCATCATCACCACCTTACAATTTGCATTCATAACTCTCTCAGATATTGTATCATTAGTTTGATTTATATTAGCGCTATAACACAGTTGGGATTTCTTTTTGTGTCCTGTCCTCTATCAGATATATTAGAATCACTAACTTGCATAATGGGCTATTCTCGGATCTCCAGAAAACAGTGTTTTTATTGTCTGTGGGTGAAGAATCATATCTTTCTGCACTTTTTTTTGCTTAGCAAATAAATGATCTTTTTCAGCTCCAGCTTATTGTGTATATTCCTGCAACTCCCTATAAGGAATGCTTCCCATAGGAGTATAGTTTCACTTTTGAAGCAAAAGTATGCTCATTTGATGTACTGTGGCTGTAGTAACACAGCTCTTTAGATATTCATAGTAATGGTGCAAAAAGTGAGTACACAAAAGTGTCTGCTACAAGTTGCTCCTACATTTTAATTTTTTGGTTAAATCTTTAGTGATAGTGGGGCAGATTGTGGAATTTCATGCCTAGATCGCAAAGTAGCCGTTAGTGGGAGGGGAGAGGCTCAGAACTCGTACCTCGGCTTATACTATTCAGGAGTAAAATGTAATGTTGGACATTGCTATTCATGAGTAAAATGTAAAGCTTCAATACATTGTCAAGCATTTTACATATTTCGTTTTGCAACAAACAACATTGAGCAAATTCATTATTCTTGATAAAATTTTACATCGTTGTTGGTCGTTAAACTTGCACCTAAAACTAAAAAAAATCAGGAAAAACGACGATTGCAATAGACCAGAATGACGCGCCTCTACGTGAACAAAGAAACAAGATACTTCTTTGCCTTGGGCCCCAATTGCTTCTTTACCCCTCGTGGAGACATTCAAGTTAGTTGTAGGCAAAATTATTGTGCCCTCCGTCGGCTCTCAAGCATGATTGGATCAACTAAATTGTTAAGACGAACAAGTATGACTTTTTGTTGGGTCTTCTATTGGTCAAGAGTATCGAATTATTGGTAGTCATTTTAGGGAGGGGTAGATGTGGTTTAAACCCGAGACCTCTGCTCCGGAATGCAAATATCTTATCCACTGGAGTACAATTCGAACCACTCGTTATTACCCTTATAGAATGGAGTCCTAAATTTTTTATTTTTTTTCTTTTAGTAATAATGCTATTAGGACATTCAACCAGTTGTTATTACCGTTAGTCTTACTTAGCCCACCCACTACTTTTTCATTTTTACCCAATTTCTTTTTTCCAATAATAAGTAAATAAATAATCATTGTTTTTTCCCCTTGATTTGAGAGCGCGGAATGTGATACAGTTATACAGAGATTCATACATTTTACATACACATAATTGTGTATGTAAAATTTTCTTGAATGGCACCTTTCTGATTAAATAAATCTTGAGATTGTTATTTATTAGATTTATAAAAAAAATTCCAAGAAGCATGGTCTTCTTTGTTTGAAGGTAAATTTCTTTGCTTTTGTTTCCATTTATCTGCATTTGATAATGATACCTCCCATCTGTATCCATGGAGAAAGATCTAAACTGGGAGAAACAAATAAAGGAAAGAAAGATATGAGGGGCGACTTTCTCTGTTACAAGAATTTGAAATGTTGAATTTTCTCGTCTGATGAATCAAGAAATGTTCTCGTCATTTGTTTCATAATATTTACTTTCATTTGTTTTTCTTTTTTCTTTTTGTTGGGATCAAATGAAAATGCTGCTGTTGATTTGGGTTCCTTGATGGCAGGAAGAAGAATCTGTTTCTTGTGGATTAGAGTAGACCGAAAGGTGGGAGTCCTGGCCAAGGAGGGACTCCCAGAAGTTCGAAAAGTATGGAAGCATCAGGAGTAGGACATTCCCCTGCCACGCCTCGGAGAAAGATGACTAAACAACTGACAGGGAAACGCGGGGATACCACTTTGCATTCTGCAGTGAGAGCCGGAAATGTTACATCCATAAGGGAAATCATTAATGGTGCTGGTGAAGAAGAATTGCTCGAATTGTTGTCTAAACAAAATTCAGCAGGGGAGACAGCCTTGTATATAGCTGCCGAATATGGTTACTTTGAGTTAGTGAGAGAGATGGTCGAATTCTATGATTTAGCTGCTGCTGGATTCAAAGCCTATAACGGATTTGATGCTCTTCACATTGCTGCCAAACAAGGAGACTTGGGTAAGTAAAAGTTACCTTCAAGTTGCTTCTACTCGCCAGTGCGTTTTTGAGCCTTTTAGAAGTTACTTTTTAGATCTTGCCCTGTTGTGTTATCTGTGGCAGATGTGATGAAGGCGTTGCTGGAGGCATATCCCGACCTCTCTATGACTGTAGATATGGCAAACACAACGGCTTTGCATACGGCTGCAAATCAAGGGCACCTAGAAGTTGTCGACTATCTCTTGGAGGGTGAGAGCAGTCTGGCTAATATAGCTAAAAGTAATGGAAAAACAGCATTGCATTCTGCAGCAAGAAATGGGCATGTAAAAGTTTTGAAGGGTCTTTTGAGTAAGCAACCCGGCCTTACAACGAGGATTGATAAGAAGGGCCAGACGGCTCTCCATATGGCTGTTAAGGGCCAGAACCCTGAAGTGGTGGAGGAACTTATTAAGGCAAATCCTTTGTCAATTGATTTGGTTGATAATAAAGGCAATACAGCATTGCATATGGCAACTCGAAAAGGCAGGGCTCAGGTACACTGGATCTGTATCGTCTTTCTTTCCTGTACTTTCTATGAATTTTAAATTTCTGTACATGCTAAACGAGGACTTGTGCTAGTCTCATTTATGATTTAACGTTTGCAGATCGTCAAGATCCTGCTGTCACAAAGTGAAATTAACACGAGAGTTGTCAATAGGTCTAATGAAACTGCCCTGGACACGGCAGAGAATACAGGGCGTGCTGATATCGCAGCCATCCTGCAGGAACACGGTGTTTCGAGTGCCCAGGCACTGAAGCCACAGACGATAAGCCCAGGACGTGAATTGAAGCAAACAGTGAGTGAGATAAAACACGAGGTTCACTATCAGTTAGAACACACAAGGCAAACAAGGAAACGAGTGCAAAACATTGCCAAGTGCATCAACAAAATGCACGCTGAGGGCCTAAACAACGCCATTAATTCCACAACCGTTGTGGCAGTACTAATAGCAACCGTTGCTTTTGCAGCTATTTTCAGCGTTCCAGGCCAATATGTCGATGACCCTGTAAATATCCCAGACGGGTTTTCCCTTGGAGAAGCAAACATCACACCAAAAGTCCCGTTTCTCATCTTTTTTGTGTTCGACTCTATTGCCCTCTTCATCTCTCTTGCTGTCGTCGTGGTGCAGACCTCAGTAGTTGTCATTGAAAGAAAGGCAAAGAAACAGATGATGGCCATCATAAACAAGCTAATGTGGCTAGCATGCGTGCTCATTTCGGTCGCCTTTTTGGCACTGTCTTTCATTGTTGTAGGTGAACACGAGATGTGGTTAGCCATTGCAGTGACAATCATGGGAAGCACTATATTAGCAACAACAATAGGTTCATTGTGTTGTTGGGTGATTCTTCATCGAATTGAGTCAGCAAACAATAGGAGCATCCGAAGGAACTCGCTCGCAAGTAGATCGAGATCTTGGTCACATTCCGTGATGTCCGATACCGAGGGTTTGGACACCGACTTCAAGAAAATGTATGCAATTTAAAGGCTTTCCTTGCTACACCTCTCAGTGTAATTGTTTGAGTATGGTGGATTATATTTTCTTTTATATGTCATCTTTTCCTGTGCATATAATGAGTTTTCAAGTGTAAGTATTGGTTAGTCCATGTTACTTCTGATCCCTCGTTTTGTTAACTACGGGATCTCTTCCTTTTCTTTGTTTCTTCATGAAACCATGAAACTCAAATAAGATTTTTGGGTTCCTAAAGCTTTCTTTGGCAAGGAAATGTACAATATCAACATGGTTCGATTTTCATATTTCTAAGTCAATTCAATTTTTGTCCGCACAAGATTCCTATATATCTACTGTCTCGACTTGACTGTCTTCTTTCTTGTCTTCTCATAAAACTGTGGCAATTTCCGCAATGATCTATCTATGCATATGCATATATAATGCGAAATAAGTGTGCTACTCTAAAAGTATTGAGAATTTGTACTCATAACCAATCAAGAATTGCTCAATTTAATAACAAACTTGGGACTTTTAATTAATATATATATGAATTCTTATTTTAGTCATAAAAGATCCACAGAGGATATAGTAGGTACTTATGGAGTATAGACATTTTTCCACTAAAATTATGGGGGACAAAACATAAAAAATAGAATATCAATTTGGTGCTATTTGTGTCAATTTCCTTATTAGGTTTGGAAGCGAGCGTTTCTTCTAAGTGAGTTCTTGCTTTTTGCCCAGAAACATTTGATTCAATTTCCCCTTTCCCAATAATAACTGACGATCACTCTCACCGGAATTCTCACCTGAACCACCGTACCCGGCCGCCGTAGCCATGGATGAAGAACTGCTGGAATTGCAGAGGCAGTTTGAATTCGCACAGCAAGCAAAATCAAGCATCCGCTTATCAGAAAGAAACGTTGTTGAATTGGTTCAGAAACTCCAACAGCTCCAGATCATTGACTTCGATCTTCTCCACACAGCCTCTGGCAAAGAATACATCACGCCTGTAAGTATTTTATCCAGTTAATTGCAATTCTTTATATAATCCATTTAGTTTCTTTTATTGTCTTCCAGTTAAATTAACTATTCAATGCATGCTTACATGTCAGGAAAAATTGAGAAGTGAAATTGTGGATGAGTTAAATAAAAAAGGTCGAATTTCTTTGATTGATTTGTCGGACACCATCGGGGTGGATTTGTACCATGTAGAAAAACAAGCGCAGCATGTGGTGTCCAGTGACTCCTCACTTATGTTAATCAACGGAGAAATAATCTCAAATTCTTATTGGGATGCCATTTCTGAAGAAATCAATGAAAGACTCCAGGAGTGCAGCCAGATAGCATTGGCGGAGATTGCTGCTCAGCTTCAAGTTGGGTCGGAGTTAATCCTATCTGTTTTAGAGCCGCGACTTGGCACTTTGGTAATACACATTCAATGTTTAGAATTTCTACTTGAAACATCACCTCACTGAAGGTTATATTTGGAGAAACAAATGTATCACTTTTTAACAACTTAAGCTGTAAGTCAAGATGGTTCCTATGATATGGCACAAGGCTTGGGCTAATAAGTCTTGTTGCCATCATTTCATACATTTTCTAGTTGCCAACCTTTGAATGAATCTGCTTGAAATTAAGATGAATCCTTGACTAAGATCGTATAGTTAATTAAATACATCTCTTGTCTCTACTAGTATAAAATTTTACATGATATGGATACATTCAGTTTTGGCATAAGAGATTGGTTTTAAGTGGCTATATTCTGGTTTATATATATAGGTTAAAGGTAGGCTTGAAGGTGGTCAATTGTATACACCGGCATATGTTGCCCGTGTAAGTGCAATGGTCTGTGGTGCAGCACGAGGGATAGCTGTTCCGATGAATTTGTCTGCGTTATGGAGCTCGCTGCAGCTTTTGTTGCAGGAGATGGAGGGATTCAGTGGTGTGGCCGTTGAAAGTTCATTTTTCCAGTCACTTTTTAATGGGTTGGTGAAGGAAGGCAAGATTCTTGGCTCGCTTCGTGCTGGAGTGCATTGGACCCCATCTGTATGTGATGCAATTTATCATGTCTCATTAAAGTTTTAAAACTTTTAGTCATTTTTTGTTTGGATTTACACGTTTATCCAAAATTTCTCAAACAAAATCTGCACTAGTATGACTGATGTTTTCCCCTTGTACATTAAGAAGTTAACATTGCAGGAATTAGTTGTTATGGACTTGAGAGCTGTAAAATTGTGATAAACTGCTTATGAAAATATTTCTACACTTTGGTTACTAGGTTTATCAGATATTACTTAATTGAAGCCTTGGTTTCTGGCTCATGATCTACCACCGTACAGGTCTTTGCTTTGGCTCAAAAGGAGAGCGTGGATTCATTCTTTTCACAGGTTCAATGCTCACTTATTATATCCACATCTTGTTCCTTTTTATCTTTGTTGAAACTTAATTATTTTTTTCTGTGTTTTATTTTTGCAGTCTTTTGCTTTTCTATCTTTTACTAATATATAGATGGACCACATACATAGCTTTATCTATAAACCAACTTGCAATGCATTGTAGTTTGTTCAACGTTTTCAAATGGTACTTTCTTTGGTCAATAATTGCCCTTGAAGTGTAAAGTTTGAACCTTTATACTTGTCCATTTTTCTCCACAGAATTCTTTCGTCAGCTATGGAGCTATTCTGATACTTGGAATACCACAACCTATTCAATATTTACAGGTATCTTCTTGCTTGGATTTTATTCTTGCTCCTTTATTTATTTCTTTATTTTAAAAAATATTCATCTGTTTATTTAGAGCTTGTTCTTGGGAGCTTTATATAAAGCAAAAAATTTATCAAATCTTTACCAACCACACATTCTCTACAAAAAACAAATGTTCACGCTTCTCAACAATCTTTATTTACATTCCCACCGCACATTCTTCCAAAAAATCAACTTTCATAAATCTACATCTACATAAAAATCCCAAGAACAAGCTCTTAGTTGTCTTTATTGAGCAAATTATAATATTAAGATACATGCAGAATAAAATTGATTAAGCTCAGAAATATTCTTTTGGTAATTATTTGATTAGTGTGTCCATGCATTATCCATTTAGTCCAGATACCCTGAAGGGATTCCTCTTGTCAACTTATTTATTCATCCTTCACTGACTGAAATGTTGGATGCTGCCGTGGAGGATGCCATTGAACGTGGTAGCTGGTGAGTGCTCAATTTAGAACAGGTTTTTCATTTCATCCAACTTTTTTATACCTGTTACATATCTATTTAAATAGTTGGAATTAAATAATCTAATAACTTTGGACTAGTAACAACAGCAGAATTGGACTAGAGAATCTATTTGAGATGATTTCATGTCTCCTAAACTAGCTTTTGTGAAATATGATCCATATTATAATTTTCCGAACATATTTTACTGAGCGAACAAGGAGTAATGATACATGGTTCCTTCGGTGCCATCCTATAAGGTGCTTTGGATACCCTTACTGCTCTACGCGTTTCCTTTACCTAGGAACATCACATGTTTTGTTAAGCCACTAAACATTGTTCATGAAGTAACTATATAGCTGCAATTTATGTTGCTAAAATGGATCAATAATGCTCAAATTTCATGAGATGAATGTAGCAGATCAGGATATTTAATACGTGCTATTAGAATAATGTACATACAAGTTGAGGCGGCCAGAGAGGTAATCTAAAATTATCATGACATGGTGTTAGTTGTAAATTCTTGCATCTTTCATTAGATGCTCTGTTGGAGCTAATGGAGTGGCCAAGGTGGACTGATGTAGCAATCACAATTTTATATAGGAATTCTTGTTTTGGTTTGTAATTCCTGTAGTTCCTTGTCACTTTCACCATGGACACATATATTGCACTTGTGCACACCCAAATACAGAGACAAACACAACCACAGCCACACCCGTAATATGAAGTCTTTGTATCTATTGACATCTTTCCATTAATTGCAGGATAGATTCACTTTCAGTTTTACCAACATCCTTTGCATCACAAGATGCATCTAAGATTCTCTCACTTTGTCCATCTGTCCAGAGTGCTGTTAAGGTATTAATCATATTCTGTCACAATCTCATTCTGTTTGTGTTAGAAGAATTTTTGGTATCTTATTAACTTCTTTGATTTCTTAGTCTAACAAAGCACTTCTGTTGGGGGAATCCTATGTTTTCAGCAGTGGCTTTGTCAAGGTAAATCTCTCTATATTGTTCATCATTGGTACATCTAAACGAATTGATGACATTTGATGTCCCATAATGCATGAGGAGAATAGCAATCATGTTTGTTATAAAATATCAATAAATATTCCATGTTTAAATTTTCTCCATGCGACAAGCTTGTTTGCACATCTCAGAAGCTCAAAGTTTGTAGGACAATTGTGGCTTCGGTTGAGTTGGGTTGAGTTCAGGCACATTAGAGATACTTCATCAAAAAGCGTTAAGACCCAAGCCTAATTTGTACACGTCCAATCAATGTCATGTTGATTTGTCAAACTTTAATTTTCAGATCTTTTTTACATTGATATATTCTGCATGCCTGCACTCTTCAACCGCTCACTCGTAATATGTTCTGCAGTTTCTTTCTGCAGATTCTGTGCCTATGTATTTTCAATTTTTTCTTGAATATATGTCAATTCTCTTGCAGGATTTGTTTGATCGCATTGAAAAAGAGATGGAAAATCTAAAGATTACTGGTTTTGTTAACACTAGTTTGCCTGGAAACTTACATCCCAATAAGGATTCTAAACATGGAAATGATGATAGTAGCACTGTATCAGAAACAAATGAGTCTGGAAATCAAAGTGCAACTGGTAAACCAGCTACGGAGAAAAATTCTAAGAAGAAAAAAGGAAAAGGTATGGGGAATCCTAAGACTGGGGCTGCTGATACTGATCCAGATTTTGAAGAAACCGTAGCTACAAAATCTAAGAAAAAACAGAAAAAGGGGAAGGCTTCATCAGCTTCGCAAGTTCTTGATTCAAAGTCAGGTGTTAAAAAAGATAATGATAGATTGAAGGATGACATTCCGGACTTCATATCAGAGGAATCACTTATTCAGAAGATAAGATCGTTGATCCCAGAGTTAGAAGAACAAGGTTAAGTGTAGTAATTTCTTATTAACTCGTTCAACTTACTTCAGATACCTTTAATTTGAGTTTCTTTGGCTAATCCTAACAGCATGTTTTGGAATGATTTGATTTCTCATTTATAAGTTTTTCACTATCTAGTTCTCAATCACACATTCTACAAAAATATATAACTTTTATGTATTTCAGTAACTTTTCCACTTTATGACGACACATTCCCCAAAACATTTTTTTCTGCACTGTTATCTCCCAAACAAACTCTAAATATTGTAGTAGAAAAGTATCCAAACATGTTTATGGTAGAAAACTATTTTATGAGAAAAACTTTTTGCAGAAAACATGTACTGATGAAGTCTGTCTTCATTTTTTTTTAAAAGGGTTGTGGGGGGGGGGGGGGTTGTTAAAGCTTCCCTCTCAGTAACTAAGGTAACTTTGAAAAATTACCTTTACGTTGTCAAAATGGGTACTTATTTCTAACTTCGGCTGGAAAAAAAATGTTCTTAAAATTTGCTTTTCACTTACAACTCTACTTTCTAACCTTGGTAAGGCGTGATATTTATCTGATTTTGACTGTTCTTGTATATGCAGGCATAGATGATCCAGAGGCAGTCCTTGATGCTTTGGCAAACCATTTGAGACCCAAGCTTATAAATTCATGGATGGAAAAGAGAAAGGCTGTTTTTACAGAAAATGCACAAAAAATTAAAAGGGTGCTTGATGATTTGCAGCGAAAGCTTGACGAGGTAATGAACTGCATTTTGCCTTGGTATCTTCCTTTCTAGTTTGAGTCCTGCTATTTTTAGGTAATTATTCAGGCAATCTTTTACAAAATAGGGTAAATTCACAGTCTCAACCTTAAATTATTTTTCCCTAATCACACAATACACATCGATGAGATTGTGAATTTATCCCATTTTGTAAAAGATTGCCTGAACGATTACTTACACATAGTATTTTCCTTCTAGTTTTGGTTAAAAAATTGTATAAACTCTTCTGACATGCTGATTTGTATATACTAAAACTTATGGTTTCCATATCAATGAGTTTCCTTGTATTGATTATTTTCTAAGCTTCCATGTTTCTTATTTCGTGGTTATGTTGTGGTGAATTTTCTTCCAACGAAAATTTTTCTCTTATTATAGGCAAATTATACACGGATTTCAGCTAATTAATATTTCTTACCTTCCTGCAGCCATTCTTAAATATTCAACTATATGAAAAGGCATTGGACTTGTTTGAAGATGACCAGACAACTTCAGTATGTTCATCTTGTTCAATTCTAATTTTTAATTTGTAGCTAAAATTCTTAAATATTCAACTATATGAAAAGGCATTGGACTTGTTTGAAGATGACCAGACAACTTCAGTATGTTCATCTTGTTCAATTCTAATTTTTAATTTGTAGCTAAAATTCTTAAATATTCAACTATATGAAAAGGCATTGGACTTGTTTGAAGATGACCAGACAACTTCAGTATGTTCATCTTGTTCAATTCTAATTTTTAATTTGTAGCTAAAATTCTTAAATATTCAACTATATGAAAAGGCATTGGACTTGTTTGAAGATGACCAGACAACTTCAGTATGTTCATCTTGTTCAATTCTAATTTTTAATTTGTAGCTAAAATTCTTAAATATTCAACTATATGAAAAGGCATTGGACTTGTTTGAAGATGACCAGACAACTTCAGTATGTTCATCTTGTTCAATTCTAATTTTTAATTTGTAGCTAAAATTCTTAAATATTCAACTATATGAAAAGGCATTGGACTTGTTTGAAGATGACCAGACAACTTCAGTATGTTCATCTTGTTCAATTCTAATTTTTAATTTGTAGCTAAAATTCTTAAATATTCAACTATATGAAAAGGCATTGGACTTGTTTGAAGATGACCAGACAACTTCAGTATGTTCATCTTGTTCAATTCTAATTTTTAATTTGTAGCTAAAATTATGTGTAACACGTAATAGCTGCTTCCTTTCCATCTAAAGGTGCTTCTACACAAACATTTGTTGCGAACCTCGGCTACACCAATGGTTGACACTCTCTTAGTTAACCTGGTAACATGTCCTTAATAATAGTTTGTTTCTTATTCTTGAGTTATGGACGCATAATGTGAAATAATCAAATGGACCTCTCTTTGATAGCTGCTTCCTCTGGTTGCAGGACATGCACAACAAATTGAAGAATGGAATTGAAATTGAAGAATCTGAAAATTCTGAAAGTTCATCGCTTAGTTCTGGAGAAAGAATGGCTCTAGTAATTATCCTGATAATGTTTTCCTCCAACACTTTATTCTGGTTTGAACAATAAAAATTTAATCTGTCTTCGTGCCATAGGCAAAGAGTTTGCCAGGAGTTTTGTCACTGAAGGCCATTGCCCTAGTCGAAACTTTAGAGGGGAAGGTCAGTTCCATCCCTTCATTTCGTGAGTTATACTGGTAAATAGTATTCGCCTAGGATTTGCTTGTGATTTAGTTATTGGCTTTCTTTGACGATGGTTGTTTGTGTTATCATAACAGCGGGTGGAAACATTTCTGACTGCTATGAAAGAAATAGTAGAGGAAAGGTGGAGAAGATCATTTTCTGATTGTGTGCTCTTTTACAGTGTTTATAAACTACAACATAAGATTATTTCTTTTCTTAAAATTTACAGTGGGTTAATGCTGAGAAAGCTTGATAAGAAATTGGAACGGAGCCTACTGCATTCTTATCGCAAGGTATACCCAGAATTTCTTGGACATCGAAAATTCTGTTGGGTATGATGGATATTTTCACCATAAATGTGTGTGTACATGTCGTGATGTGTTTGGCAATGGTCTATTAAATTTTATAAATGTCTACTCATGGCTACTGTATCTGTCTCATGTCTGGTCTAATGCATCTGGATCCAAAATCACCGCCTTGATCTGGAATGATGCATAGCTCTCTTTCAGATTAGATAGACAAGCTCTCAATAAATGATGACATCCTAATCAAATGTTCTGGTTTTAAAAAAAAAAAAAAAAAAAAAAGAAGAAATAAATTGTAACGTGATCCTGTTTCTTTTGAGGCTGATAGGATTTGGCGTCTCAAGTTTCCGCGGAAACTGATCCTGTCTCACTTCTGCCAAAAGTTGTTTCGTTACTTTATGTTCAGGTTAGTTTTCTTCTCTCCTTCAAATTTCTTGTCTTTGTTGAAAATGCTTTAATGTCTTTCTTCTCTTTTTAACAGTTGCATGGGAAAGCTCTTCAAGCTCCGGGTAGGGCTATTTCGGTTGCAATTACACGACTGAAGGTAAGGGAATTTGATTACGAAGAGATTATAACAATTTTTAAGATACCCAACTGCTAATCTTGAGTTTTCATAGTTACTGAAGCGTGATATAGGCACAAATTACAATAAGTATTCCTGGCTATGGATGAACTGTTCTTTTGTCATTATAAGAGTAGATTTGTCCTGACTCCTGAACATTGAAGAGAAAAAGGAATAAGGAAAAAAATTGGCAGTTGAAACAACGAAACTGCAATGATGTCAGTTTCCTGGTATTGGAAGATCAACCTCCATTGATAAGTGGATTCTAGCATTTTCTATTGAAGGAATGTGCTTACATGAACTAAAAGATCCCAAACCATCTCCTTTACATCTAATTTTTAGCATATTGGGTGGTGGCCATCATGAGCTGCACTTCCTTTAACCTTTTGTAACCTTTATTAGATATAAGGTAGACGAGATGCACGAGTTCAAGTTGCTCTCTGGGAAATTATATATACATATGAATATATTGATTAGTTAGATCTTGTTCTAACATTGCATCAGTTTTTTCAGGATAAACTTGACGATGCCGCATTTAAGACCCTGGCAGATTACCAAACTGCAACTGTAACTCTTCTAACTCTAATGTCCACAACAACAGGCGATGTAAGTACTGTTCTGTTTTGATTTCTGTTTCTTAGATCATATGATAGAGTTATTGGTAGTTGGAGTTGGGATTGATATTCATGTGGATAATTGGAAGAATAACTGTACGTTCTACAATATTTTCAGGATGAGGATTGTTCATCTGATCGAATTTTGAGCAAGCGAGAGCTACTAGAGAATTTAATGCCCGCACTAAAAGGCTTGGTATTAGGTAGCGCATAATCTGAAGTGACATTGGTTGAGATCTAGGTTAAATGGAAGTACCTGAACCTAAGAGCTTTGTTCTCCCCATCCAAGCTTCACACACATTGGAGAATGTTAGATAGAGCTCTTTAATTCTTATTATTGTAATTACAGTGCATATGAGTTATTGCATGAGAGTTTAGTTCACATATTATGAATCGGAAAGCTTGTTGCTATGTCTAATTAAAGCTTTATTTAATTAATTGTTAAGCTCATTCAGTTTTAGAGAACACATGAGTCTTTTTATGTCTTCTATAGTGACATTAAAGCGAATTTGCAATTGTACTTGGGATACATGTAACTTAAATTAATAAATATGAGGATATTGAGAAATGTATAAATATGAGGATATTGAGAAATGTATATCAAGATGGAAGTGTGTTTATCCGTCATTAACGGAACACATAAGTTTGGGTAAATTGCAGCAATGGGTTGCAACCTTTTCATCCATTTGCACTTTCATACCCAACCTTTAAATTTGGACCAACGAGCCCCCAACCTTTGAAAATTAGCTCTGTTCATTCAAATGCATATATTTATCATTACTGCACTTTTTGAATAGTTTTCTCATATGCCACCGAATGGCTGGATGTTTCTCCTAGTCAAATTTTTTTTTGTAAATCTCTTCGACGCCATTGAATGAATAAAATCCTTCTTTGGGGAAAACAAATTGAAACAGACATCTTTATCGTTCATTATTGTATATATCACTACTAGAAAACGCGTCAGTACCGATGGCAAAAACCATCCGTAACTAGTGAATATCTGTCGGAATTCACATTATCTGCTTGTCGGTGATTACTTAAGGAGTTTTGCCACCGACAACTGGTACTTCATCGGCTGATATATCAAAAATCCTCAAATTGAGCTGCACATGACTCCAAGAGTCATGATGATATTAGTGAGGGACGTCGGGCTGCACATGACTTCAAGAGTCATGATGATATTAGTGAGGGACGTCTTTATCAGAATATTTTTGCTTCTCACTTCGCTCAATTAGCGATAATTTTTCTGTGGACTTACGGAAATTTGTTTCATGTAGCTTGGCAAGGAAATTTTGAATCATAGGTACAGGGCCCTTTACATGTAAGACCTATTGCTCATGCAATTTGGGATCCTCATTTTGTTCAACTGGCTGTAGAAGCTTTTACTCGAGGGGGTAATCTCTTTTCAGTGTAATTAGTCTTGAAAATCCTATCAAATATCAGCTTGCAATGGCAATTCAACATTGTGACACAAATTGATACATATATTTTCCAGCAATTTTTATTTCGTTCCCCTTTCCTTTTTCCCCCACTTTTTTTTCGTAACAGGACTTCTTTTTCGTTTTTGGTGCCCAAATTTCAATAGTTTCACGCATTATTCCGGCGTCAAATTTACAGCTAAAAATGTTCAGATCAAGAAATAATTCAAGAAAGAATGATCCCATTACTATAGCATGTATTTCTACAAATCAGTTAATAATGTATTCAACCATTAAAAACAATGGCATCCATCATGTAGTTTTATCTCAATTACATTCAAAGACATGCATACAATGGCTACATTCACAATCTTCATACAAAAATCAATCTAATCTTTAAGGTTGTGAAATCAACTAATTTCTTCCATAATTTTCTTGTTTAAGGCTAACAAGCATATCTATTGGGCTGTCAAAACGTGTCTTTTGTTATATTAGCTTAAACTTTTAGACAAGATAGTTCAGATAGGATGCCATAAAGTTCAGATTTTCTCTGCTTCCGGACCTTTGAAAATCTTCAACTCTCTTCGTAGAAAGTTCCCAAGTAAAAATATGCTACTGAATCTGTTCTTCTGTTTGTCTTGTAAAAGGACTCGCAGTTATCTATCAGGTTAATTCTTAATATTAATACTGCCTTATTAACCAATGAATCCATGCAACAACGTTTCTTGTGTAGTAAATTATTAGGACAATTTTGTCTCTAAGTTACTTGGACAATACTACTTGGATAGAATTGATAAAGACATATATATATATATATATATATATTGAGGTAACTCTTTTTTCTCCATTGCAATCATCAAAACATATGAGCTGGTAATGTGATAACAACAAGAACCAAAGTTTTAAATTCAGTTCATTTTCGTTTTACGGGAAAATATGCGCATAGACTTCAATGGAGAAATGGGTTCTGCTGTATTTGGCTTTCTTCAATCTCAAAGCCTTGGCTCAAGGTTACTGCTACGCATTTCAGTCTGCCTTTCTCCAGTTTTGGAGTTATTATACCTTAAAGATTTTTGTAAATGGTTACTGTTCCTATTGTCTCCATTATTCTTGCTGTCTTTTATCTGAGGTATGCTTTTTTCTTGTTCTCCTGATACAAACTATAAAAATTGTGTATTTTTGTATAGATACCTGGCTCGGGATTGATTGTGGATCAGAAACCGGCATCTCAACTCTAGCAGGAGTGTGGCAAACAGATGAACCATTCATTAACACGGGCACTAACCAGTTCGTGTCTAGTGATAACTTCCAAACATTCGCGCTCCTCAACACCCTCCGTGCCTTCACAACGCAAAACAAGAACTGTTACGAGCTTCCAGCACAGGCCAGCACCAGATATTTCATCAGAGCCATCTTTCTATATGGCAATTATGATGGCCTATCAAATCCCCCAACATTTGATCTTGTGATCGATGGGAATAAGTGGATGACCGTTGACAGCTCCTCTGGGGAAATCCTCCACTATGAGATCATTTATACAAGCAATGGAGATGTTATTAATGTGTGTTTAGCAAGAACGGAGCAGGACCAATTTCCGTTTATTTCTTCCTTAGAAGCATGGCCGATTCTTGATAATAAGGCATATATTCATATGAGTCGAGATGTGGCGTGGCTCAACAGCTACCGTTATAATTATGGCTCCAATGACTGGATACTTGGGTAAGTGTGCCTACACATGATTGTCTCTGTCCAAAATAAATAAAACTGAAAGCAAGGGGTCATTCCAGTTCTTATTTGAAAATCCAAGAACTTAAAATTGTCTATTCTCTATCCATTAGGTACCCGGATAAGTATTACAGAATCTGGGAACCAAAGGCTCAGTTCGGCATGGTGAATACTAGCGCTGATTTGGGAACAATTCTGACGTCTACGCCTTATGAATACCCACCAGATTCAGCTGTTCTAGATGCCATCGAGGCTCAAAATGCTAATGATTCAATTATTCTATCTTTCGGGCAGAAAAATGCAAATGACCTAAATTATATTGAAGCCTATTTCACGGAAATGTCATTCAATGAGGTTACAGAGAGAAGAGAGTTTGGGTTTTATGTGGATAATCAGCAAGTAGCAATAGTTAGCCCTGAGTACGGATCATGCACTGGAGTATGGGCTCTTGCACAGTTTTCAAGCGGCTCCTTAACTATCAAACTGCGGCCGACAGACATTTCCACATTGCCGCCAATCATCAGCGCAATTGAAGTTTACACGGCCAGTGATCCGCTTGTCACATCCACTACATCGCAGAATGACAGTAAGCACTGTATTATATGTTTGGTATGCAATCCTAGACATTATTACTATGATTGAGCTGACAAGTAATATGTTTCTAATAATATGGGGATTATTTGAGCAGTTGATGGGCTGGAAGTGCTTAAAAGCACATTCGAGCAACTGAAGGGGTGGAGCGGGGAACCGTGTCTTCCAAGAAATACCGTGTGGGAATGGTTGTCCTGCACTGGAAATAATCCTCCCCAAGTAACTTCAATGTCTGTTTACTTGTTTATACGTAACACATGTTTGTGCAATCCTGGCAATCTTTTTCTGGAATTTCTGAACCAAATCATGGCCTAATATATCTCAAAACCTCTGCAGAAATCTGTCCGGACATAATCTAAGTGGCAAAGTCCCGGATTTTAGCCAAATGCAGGCCCTTGAAAGCATGTAAATTCTTTGATAATTCTCCATTTAATTTCATCATTCTCATATTACTTGAAACAATCTGAATGGACTGATTTTCTCATTTATTCTGTTGTTATTGCAGAGATTTTAGTAATAACAATCTTAATGGACAGATTCCAGAGTTTCTTGGAGATCTACCTAACCTGAAGACATTGTAAGTTCAATTTTGCTTTGTGATAAGAACAGGATGCTAAATACAATCAAGACAGAAACACCAATGTAATAATCCAATTCACATAACTTCTCTGTCTAATCTTCAGATCTTGTTTCTAGATACGGTACTAGTTATCAGTAATAGAGTTTCATGATTAGATATCTTTATAACATTTGTTCCTTTTTGTCTCTCAAGAGATCTGAGAAATAATGACTTCTCCGGACAAATTCCCTCCAGCATGTCTGACAACAAAAGAATCACATATTAGTAAGTAAACCTCTCCGGCTTTTCATCTCCAGGCAAGAAAATCTAAGTACATATCTGTATAATTTAACATCTGATGTCTGCAGTATCGAAGGGAACCCCAATCTAGATGCTTCTCACAAGAATAAAAGTACTAGTGCCCTGATCATTGGACTATCAGTGGGATTATCTGTTTTTGTCATTCTGATACTCATGGCTCTCTTATACTGGCTAATCCGGAGACGAGCAAGTCAAGGACAGAATCAAGAAATTGGTACTGAATCTGGAGGACCTCAAGTTGGCCAAGGGAGTCCTCCAAAAATAAGCACAGAACAAGAAATGCAGCCAAATCCACAACCTAGTGCACCTATGGTGCCATCAACAGAGGAAGATTTTAAGCAAAACTCTGATGACGACTATGTTGTTGTTGGTGATTCATATACAATCCATCAATCTATGGTTCCAGAAATGGATTTGGAAGAACTTGGAGAAATTATCAAACAACATGAGAATAACACACAAAATGATTTCAATGACGAGCATGGTAAATCGAGCTCTCATGAGACAGAGATCCCGGTTAGCGCGCATATAAATGAGCAATCTATGGCTCCAGAATGGGATTTGGAAGAACTCGAGGAACATATTGAAAAAGAAACTGGTGGGAATGATAAATCACACAACACCAGGAAATCCTGAACTCTGCCTTCAGCATTAGCAGCAGGTTAAATTCCCCATCCATGGATATTGAATTTATTGAGTCGAACTTCAAACTAATTTTCTGTCGTCTTGCAATCTTTTGCGAAGAATCCATTGAAAAATGTAATTCAAAAGTTATTGGAAATTTATTTATTTCACCATTTTATTTCTATTTGTGTCAATTGCTGGGAGTAGTACTTCCCAACATCAATAATCGGCTAGCAAAAGAGATATATATATATATATATATTTTTTTTTTTTTAATAATTTTTTTCCCTTTACATATTTCACCACGTAAATTCATTGTCTGAGATTAAAGATGCAAATAGAATTTCCGTCCCATGCACAAGTGAGGAAAGGTAAAAAAGGGGAAAAAAAAAAAGAGAAGAAAAGACTCCAATTGGTTTCATTTCGAAATAGCAGCAGTAAAGTGAGTAGAAGCTAAGCCAAATCTCTCTCTTGATGTTTCTTTGCACATGCATCTTAATTTAATCCAAATGAACCTTTTTCCTCCTTGTTCATCTTGAACCGATTTGTGATGCTAAACTGATTCATGGCATCACGTCCGGCGCTACTAACCACTTGAGCTCCTCCACTGTGTCCTGTAAGGCAAATCCAGAACCACAAAAATTAAGTGTATTAGTTTATTTTCTCCCACCAAAAGTGTTCTCAACTGGGGAAAAAAATTCTATTTATTTACAAGTGAAACTCGAGGCAATTGATGTGATGTTTGAAGATTCGAAGCTTTTCTACAAGATAGTTTTAGGTAGGATACTAACCTGCACCTAGTACTGCTATTGCAGCCATTAAATACTCAGAATAGCACAATTACTACAAATATTGGAATTGTACTGCCAAGAAATGCTGGTAACTTGCTGTTCTGACTGCCAGAAGAGTGCTCTTTTGGATCGCCAGACGTCTGGCACAATTTGCCTGATGTGCATAGATCAGGATTGCCCTCGATACTGAAATTCATATGGAAAATAGAAGAAACAAGTTTACCATTTCAATGCTCCAATAAGTACTTGAGGACATGAAATCTATAGAATGGAGCCTGGAGAAAAACTGGGTATCGACATTCTTACTCTAGTTTCAGGGTATTTTTCTTTTCCAGTGAAGCTGGTATTGAGCCAGTGAACCGGTTATCTGACAAGTTCCTGAAATAGAGAAGAGGAAACTTTTTTTAGTCACAATCCACATTTTAGCTCAACTTTGTGTCTTATTGAGTCCTGCTATCAAATTTGATACTTACAGTTCTTTAAGGTTTGGGAG
>CAVNYN010261441.1:0-15056 GCA_963692815.1 Nyctanthes arbor-tristis
CCCCCCCCCCCCCCCCCCCCCCCCCCCCCCCCCCCCCCCCCCCCCCCCCCCCCCCCCCCCCCCAACAGATTTTGATACCTTACATGACTTGTCAATGTTCAGCAGCTCAAAATGCGCATTATGCACAAAGAGAAAGTACCAGATGGATTAGCATCATTGCATGTGATATCGTATGCACATGTATAACCCGAGAGAAGTGAGAGATTACATATGAAGAGATAGAAACTTGACAATCACCTAAAACGTACAAACTCTGATAACGCTGCAGCAGCAGCTTCCCTTTGAAACATTACAGACTGATCCAATGATCTGCTTAAAATCAAACAAACCATCGGGACCTGAATACTCATTGGCATTATGCAAAAAATAAACAGTAGTTAGTGAAACTATGTACCTTTTTAAGTTGACAGAACTAAGAAACAACATAAAAAATGGGTATGCTTGACAGATATGACAAAAATTGCGGTCGAAATGATTTATTCGACATATCCAACCTTTAAGTTGTTTCAACTTTGTCCACTTGGCAACACTGAAATTTCCAGCTGTGGCATGAAGTTTAGTAGTCTCCACTTTATCAGAGTGATAACCTCTGCATTCCTTCTTAGAAATTATTATTATTACTCTAATGACATACAAGAAGTTTAGTTGATTCAAATGTGTGCATGCTATCTTGGCAACATGAAAATCGGAAGGAAATGGAACTTCCCATGGTTGAGACCTATCCTCTTGATTCCTGTTTTAAGGATAATCATAGTTCTAGTGACACATCGAAAGGACAATTTTATAGCTTTACTGCTAATCTTTGCTAATTTATGTACTTAAAGCAAGGATTGAATTTCTGAGATGCAAAAGGCAACATGGTTCCTACATGTAGCTCCTAGAAAGTTCCCCTGCTTCCCAAGGCATCTTCAAGTTATGGATGCTTCTTGCGGCTTGAAGTTCTAAGTTTTATTTTGAATCTGCATAGCTAAAATCCTTGAAATCAAAATGAAGGCCCTAAATAATCTTCCAGCTTTGTACTTGTACACTGAGGCATCCAGGAAAGGTCTTAGGTTCAACTCCCTCCACCACCTTTTCAAAATGAATTCTATAATATGCTTTGATTGCAAAATACATCTTGCTTGCATCTGAGCTACAATATGCATGTCAGATCTACCCACTTCCGATCTCTTTTAGATAAAGTGTTCAATACTAAGTTTCCCATCTCTAAAGTTTGACTACAACAAGTACCTCTTTTGGCCGTTTTATGAAAATGCAGCCTGCCAGGTCCCCAATAAGACCAATCCACTTCTCATCATCATTATTTTCTCCATCTCTAGCCAGAATCTAGAAGCGCAATATTTACCTCTTTAGACTGTAAAACTCAAACACCAAAAAACTCATTAGAGTAAGAGTACTATTAGGCTAATGTACCTTTCCCATCTCTAAATCACCCACACATTCACAGAAGGCTGTAAATGCAACCAGTAGCGCACTGAAATCAAGTGTAATGAAAGTAAAATATATACATGAGAAATACTTTAAAACATATTTTGAATTGTCTGGCATGTATAATGTATTGGTAAGGTACCGAAGGGGCTCCTGCTGACCAGAATTGGCTAAACCATGTCTACTTCCCAAGTGAAGCACAAGTGTTGCTAGGACAGAAGCATAACTTTGTTCAACTGCCCTTTTTCCAACTTTACCGCCTCCTCTGCAATTAATATGAATATATATGTTATCTGTTGTAGAATGAACATGGTAAACCAAATAATGCTATGGAAGATAGACCTGAAGAATGCAGTCAGAGCTACAACAGCTGCCTGGCAAACATCATCTTTTACATGACTTTCAATATAATTGCTGGAATTCTCTCCTTTTCCAGAATCACCTCTAAAATTAGGTGTCTGGTTCAGGACTGACGTTAAATGCTCCAGGAATGAATATGAAAGAACTGCATGCTGGGAAAATGCCTGTTCTCCTCCAAACAGGAAAAGGGACACACCATAAAATATAACATCAACCTCTTAGGCCATATAGCCAACAACAAAAATTGGATATAAAAAAGATTCTAAAAATCTGACACCGTACAACGCGCAACAGACGGAAAAAGAGAATTTTTGGTCTACTAAGATAAGAAAATTACAGCACCAATCAGTCCTAACCAGAATTGTGATAACCGATTTTTCTGTCACATTTGTACTTATATGAAGCTAGCTTCCAAAGTATCAGCTGATAAGGAAAATATATCTTGAAGTGACACTAGGAGGTGATCTGTTTGGTGGGGTCTTTGGTTGTTGCAGGTTGAAAATAATATAGATCTCTCTTACTTTTAACCTTCTAAAGGGTAGTCTAGGCGATGTGTATTTCTTCAGATAAATTCCTTGAAAAACAATGAAGAGGGAACTTTTGTGATAAGTAATAGCATGGGATGGGAGAAGAGCACAAAGAGTTACAAAAGAAATGATTGTAGTTCTTTTATTTTATGACTAAAAAGATCAAAAATACATATGCTGCTCTGAAGAGACAAAGCAGGAAACAACCCTAGTCACTTACTAATTATTCTAGGAAACCCATAGCTGTCATTTATACAAAATACAGTAAAGGGAGGAAGATAATTCACTTAACAGAAAATCTAATTTACATAAATTAGCAGATCAACTAGATACATTAATCTTCTATAGCTGACGCACGAAATATACCATAATTGATACACCAATTACTGGTTGTGCCCACCATCAGGAGTTCAAACTTCTCCACCCAGTCAACTGATTTAAAATCACGGGCAATCTCAGAATCCATCAACACGTCCCATTGCACACAAAGTGTCCCTTCGCCCATCGGATTCTTCACTGGATACAAGCACAAGTTTTGCTCCTACAACCATGCCAGTTAAGCATTTCTTGTCACACTCTGAATTACATGTTCTTTATATTTTTAACCTGCGAGTAAGCTGTGTAATTTACTTGAATGATCTTGGACATTTCATGATTTAAGAGAAGAAATCATTGGTATTCTTAGAAATGAAGGAAGAATTGGTAAATAGCTTGTGCTGTGACCTGTATTCATATTTTTCATGCAGATTGGGCCTAATTCCACTTTGGCCTGCATGAATATTTTGGGCCAGTCATGCAATTTTGGCGACATTCTAAAAAGCATAAGGTTTGAAAAAGTGTCAAGATCAAGTATTGAGTTAGGTGCAACTAAGCGCACCAATGCGTGATGAAAGTGCGATAAGTGCTTGAAAAAGCACAAGGCGTGGTAAAACATAGAGTCCCAGTTTCGAACATAGGAACCTGTTAAACATCATCTAAATGAGCTTTTTAGAACACGTGGTTTTGGTGACACCCATAGATATTGAACACTTGAGCTTCAGCAGTAGTCTCCAAGTCAATCTCACACACATAGTCCCCTTCCTCATTGTCCATCTTCAACTTCTACTGCACTCCAAGGAGCTCAAATTGTCAATGATCTTTCTTCATCATCATCTCTGTTGCTGCGAGAACCTTGTTCTTCTCCTCCTACTCCTGTCTGAATGGGATTCATTTCTCCTTCATCCAATCTAGAAGCGAGAAAGCCCAGGGAACCGGTCTGTGCCTCTTCTATTACATGACAAAGAATTCCGTTTTTGACATGATCATCCAGGCCCTACCGTGGCTTGATCTAAAGTTAAACTCTTCTATTTGTCTCAAGTCTAAACATTTTGGCAATTCACTGACAGAGTGGTGATGTGATAGTTCCATCCAATAATAGTATCCTCAGATTTACTGCCAAGTATACCTGTCTCAAGGAGCGATTCTATGGGTGTACATTCTTTGAGTGAGAAAAATAACATCTTATTGTATTTTATTTCAAAACCAAATATCCTCCATTAAATATGCCTTGGTAAGTACTCTGGTATGTTAATTAGAATTATCACCCATAGGATGTTATAATCACCATAAAGAGTAAAAACAGGCTTATTGCCACAAGCAGAATGCCTGAAGAATGGTGTGATCTGCTTGACTTTCTTACCATCCTCATCCCTCATTGGACATTGGACTTAGTGAACCACTTGGACCAAGCCGTCGGAAACTGCTTAAGACATAGGACTATTTCAGCTTGAACCACTGCATAAACTTATAGGATTCCTCAGAGCCACATAGTATATCCACCTAAACTTCTTACATGTTACCATTCAAGAAGACATTTTTACATATAGTTGTTGCAATGGCCAAACCAAAGTTGCTAAGAAAGGAAAAGGGATCATAGTTCTATACATCTTCACTACTGAAGCAAATCTATCCTAATGGTCAAAATACACACCAACAGTTTTGAAAGTAATTTAGCCTTGTCTCCACCAATTTAGTCGTCAGCTTTACAGCTGATTAATCTCAAATGTCCTGCTGTTCTCTAGAGCACTCATTTCCTTGTAGACAACCTCTTTCCATTTAATAGAAGTTAATGCCTTCTGTAAATTCCTTGACATTTTATTACATTGAAGGGTAAGTACTAAGTAGCAGGGCTATAGAAGGTGAGAGTTTACTATAAGACAAGTAACTAGCGGTCAACGACAAGTAAAGGACCAACTTCTTAAAGCAATAGGTAAATTTATATCGTTATAGGGATTGGGTTGAACAGGGTGAGAGAGACTCAAGATTGCCCTGGATTTCCTAATTTGTGTTAAGTCTTTTGTTCAGTGTTACATGAACACAATAGTTGTGTTCAATCTACATACAGTTACCAAAATGGCCCCCACCCCAATTATCCTGACATTATAATTGCCCAGAAACGGAACTATTTCAATTAGCCTTTCATCAGTTATGTGCCTCAGAGACGACAAAGAAAATAGCTTTATGATAATAACTTAAAACATTCCCTGATCCCCTAGAATCCGTCTGCTCATGGAGAAAAGAAGCAAGGACAGACCATAATTGGATTAGACTGAACTGAACAGGTAAACTGAAAAGTAAAAAAGGGAAAACAGAATTCATCAAACTCGTAGAAATTGACGAATAAGAGTTGAAAACTCAGTGATCTAAAATAAAGTAAGCTTTAAAAATAGATGAAAAACAAAGCAAGTTTGTAAGGCTGGTGTGTGTGTCAAAATAGTGAAGACTCACCGCAAACAAATGAAAAGTGAAGGAAAAATATCAAGCAAGGAAGTAAGAACCCTAAGCTATCTGCATGAAATGAGACTCACATAGAAGGCTTCCTGTATTGGCCAGCCACCCCGCAGTCTCGATATGTCTTTGGTGGCTATATCTCTTCCAGCAGCAGCTAATATTTCATTGAAAACAATTCTCGTGCTGGTATTCTCAGCTAGAGAGCAGATCTTTGGGAGTTAAAGGAACCAGGCACAGCAACAAATTTGAATGCTTCAATCCATTCATAATAATGAGATGAGATCACAATTGACTGACACACAGTAATAATAATGGGCTCCATTGTTAATAAAATAAGAAAAGAATGGAAGGATACAGCACTAAGAGTTTCCTGACGCAAGTACTTCTCAGCTACATGAACTGCAGCAGAAAGCAAAGATTGTGTCGTCCTGTTGGCATTTACATATGCACCTTAGTTAAAACAAATGTAAACTTATTAATTCCCGGAGGAAAGTAAATGGTCAAATATCTCTTAAATGTTGAAACACCTTGAAATATCAGATTCGTGCAATTCCTTTCCCCGCTCTGTAACAAACTCAATCACAGCCTGAATTGCACCTTCTGCAGATTGCTTGATTTTGTCACATACAGCTCCTGAGCAAACATGCAGGGTAGCAACAAGCTGTACAATGACAAAAGCACGGGGTAGAAGATGTTTGTCAGTTTTCAACTAGCTAAATAATAATTAAAATACACACGGAAACTTTTTATAGGTACAGGTAGATCCTTACCTCATCCTTAGTAAATAATATACAAACAGAAGAAACAACCCTGTTGAATACTTCTGATGGATCAATTGAAGCATCCTACAAGATGATAAAAGTTGTGAATCAAAATAAAATATTCACGTAATAGCGTACAAATGTACAAAAACAACATATGTTTATCTCTTACTTCAAGGTAGATTTATATATAAAATAAGCATAAAAAAGAGAGCTCTGAATAGGCTTACACTTGTTAAGATAGCAATGACATCCTCAAGGGAAGACAACGCACTATAACACATTTCAATATCAAGTCCAATAGTAGAATTTGCAGGCCTTGGTAGTGACAGAGATATGCTGAAAAAAAGATCAAGAATCTGCAAAAACATGCAAAAGTAAAATTAAAAAAAGTAAAGCAAATAGAGACATGAGAGAGGGAAACTACAAAGAAGATGCAAGGAGAAAGAGCATTGTGTCAGATATTCTTTTCGATTTTCTATTTAGGGAAGGAAGAAGGGAAACAAAGAGGATATTTTGAGAAAGTGGACGAAGAAGATCAAGGAGATATATATATATATATATATATATGATAGAACGATGAGACATTACACATCTACTAAACCGTTTAAAAAGTTAAATGATTAAACAAAAGATTATCCCCGAAAATAGAATAATACATCTGTGTAACAAATGAACCTAGGGGAAGCACTAGTAGGTATTTATTCAATTGCAGACCTGAACAGAGACTTTTCTCACTTCTGGATTTGTGTCTGCACATCGTGGAAGGTATACCATTACCCGCTCGCCTAAAGATAAGGCATCACGACTTGGTGATAGGAATGCAGCTGACAAACATGCAAAGCATGATGTTAACAACGAAATAAAAATAAAGGCTGCTGCAGACATAGACAGAGAGGCTGACATGGTAAATTTGAAATACTGCGATGCAGACCACCATGAAATTGCTTGCTATGCATGCAACTTCCCTGGCAACCAAGTGCACAAAATCCACTGACACAAATTGTTCGAAGCTTCAGAAGCATCTCATGAGCTGCAAGACAACCTCTTTTCCTCTGATATTCAACTGGCGAGGAAACATATAAATCGATCTGTCTCAAGATATGCAGTAATTGTTCCGCGCGACTCCTTCCATCCTCTCCACTGCTTCAAATAACTAAAAGAATTATATTGATGCCCTAGACTGTGTTTGATTGAATAAATGACGAATGTGTTGAACTTGTAACTTCAATTTATTAATATCAAACTCAAAATTTGATGCTATCTATTATATGCTACATGGCTCACAACCACTGCACATCAAGTGCGTTGTATCTAGAAAGAGGGCTAATTCAGGGTTAATATATTGCCTCCAGGTGTAACCCAAAAGCCACTGGGTTCACTTGGTGTTGCTAGTTGGATAAAGTTAGTTCATTGTAGGCTAGTTTAAGAAAACTTTCCAGATCTCAAAAATGGTCAAACACCATCTCCGATGATTTTTGCTTGCATATGCAGTTTATGCAACTCTTTGCAATTTACCCATGTGCCAACAGATCAATAGATCAAGCCCATGTTAGTTTTTATTTCTACTAAAATAGATGTAGGGTGGGTGAGGATTAGTACAGAATTGAGCATTACTTTTGGATTCCACCAAATATGTGAGTAAATATAGTTTTGACCAATATCTATTCTGAAATAGAAATAGAAAAATAACATGGACTAAGCAAAAAGAGGGGCAATATGATCAGGCGTAAATAGTTTGGCAAGTTCTGACAAATAGCATATATTTGAAAAAGCTAATATGAGATATCTTTATGAAAAAAGATAGCAATACCTTGTAACCAGAATTGCACATAGCAGAGTGACAAGATTGTCTATAAGTCGATTGACAACCTCAAGTGGATCATTTGGTAGACCAAAGAAACCCAGAGTCGCCTGTCCCAATGGGAATATCTAAATACCAAACAGATAATGCATGTAATAAAGAGAAAAGCAGTAAGTAGCACCTTCAGAACCAGATTTCTTGTTTCTGTTGTCAGTTTCGGCTCTACAGAAACTAAAGTAGTGCAAGCTCTCAAAGCAACAGACTGCACATAAACATACAATATTAGGAATACTGTATGAAAAAGCAAATAATGGAAGGAAATAAGTACAGTATTCAATTCAACCAGGACAACAACTTAAGCAGTCGTATGGATGACACGTTTATTATCTACTTTTAGTCCTAAGCGTGATGCTCTCATGTGCTAGATGGATTTATCTATTTTCGAAGGCCCTACATATGCACAAAATTTGACGGGCAGTGGCTAGACATCTTTGGCCTGCTTCAAATACACATGTTGAACCATCTCATCTAAAAGCTTAAATATTCATTTAGAGTGTGTATGATTTAGATTTTTGAGAATTGATTTTGTGAAAAAATGAATTTTTCGGGAGAATGTGTGGTTGAAAGGCAAGAAAAAGTTATGAATCTACACGAAAGATTATTTTAGTTGATGCGTGGTTGAAAATGAGTTTGAGAGAGAATTGATCTTGGAAAATCGAAATGAAACAAGCACTTATTTAAACATTGCCTTCAACACAGAAGATAGAACAAAACCAAAAATCCACAATCCCTAGTCACTATAGACCTGAGTGTTGAGAAGCTCAAGATTTGATTCAGAAATTCCATCTTCGACATCCCGACCCATTAATGTCAATATGTAGTCCAGCAACTGATCTCTCCTTTTTAATGGGAACGATATACCACTTTCAGCAGCGCCAATGACGGATTGACCTGAAATGAGCACAATTTATCAGTTTCATTTCATGCAAATGATCAACTTAAAAAAGAACTTTATGTGGAGTCCCTCTTATACGGGCTGTATATGATAGTATATGCCCTCATCATTCATTTTATCGTGCAGCAAATTTTGCCCCAAGTTAAGTGGTAGACAAACATGTAAAAATAAGAATGGACGCCTGCACAGCAGCACTAGGATTGTGCACCTGCTGTGGATTTTCATATTATTTTCCGTGAAAAATTGATTCTCCAAACAAACAAACTAGACAGTTCTCATCTGAAATAGGGTCATTCTCTTCTTGGTTGTATTTTCTTTCTTTGGTCTCTAATAGGTAGGTAGGTGTTCATCCTATGAAATAAATCCAAAAGCAAACAACGATATTTTTGGAAGAACAATAGATTTTAGAAAGTTCGAACTGTTTGGTACCCGCAAGGAAAAGGCAATAAAATGCTCTACATAAGCCATAATTTTGACGTGTCCCAGCCCTTACAACAAAATTCAATAATCTAATGAACAATACTTCTACATCTACAATATATAAAAGGTGGGGAAATAAGGAGAAACTTTTGAATTCCAATGTCACCCTTACATAATTAAAAACCAAATTTACCCTCATATATATTAATTCAAAAAAATACAAAACTTTTCATTTTTTCAATTGTTAATTTTAGTTCTTGAAGATGTCATTAAAGTTTATTAAATTTCAACAACAGTCAACTAAATTCAAAAATTTCAAGAATGGTTTTGCTAAGTTACACGCAATAATCAGTGGGGTTTAGAATTGCCAAAAATAATGGATTGAGGATTCAAAATGTAAATTTTATTTTTTATTCTTAAGTTCTGATTTATTTTTTCTTTCACAAGAAATCTGTTGATGGGGATGAGGATCGTACAACATTTGAAATCAATTCTAAGGTTTTAAATGCCGAAATTCTTAGCACATGCTTTTAAAGTTTCCACAACTATACTCTTTCTCAAAATATATCGCATATAAGACTTGACTGAGTTTTTATCGATACACCCCCATTTGCTTATACTAAAAATCTCAATTAATTTCATAGCTTTGTAATAAGAATTCAAAGCCCACCGCCGAATAGACAACAACGTCAAACTCACAACATGCAAAATTTTGCACTTATTATCTAGATGACAAGTGCAAAGCACATGCTTGCTACTAGTGGGAAATGTATGTTACTATAGGAAAGGAAAGAAAAAATCATTCAATTAACCAGATAAGAATAACGAAGAAAGATTTGAAATGACAGCAGAGGACTTGACGAAGATCTGATTTGAAATGACATCAGGGGACTTGACGAACCTAACAAATCAATGGCAGTGATCACTGCCTGCTTCGCTGTAGGGTGGCGTACATGAAGAAGACGTGCAAGCATGTTAGTGCCCTGAAAATAATTCGGTAGAAAGATAATATAATGGGCCAGTGCAATCTCTTCAAGAATGGCCAGAAGAAGTCAAATTTGATAGATCTAAAATGAATAATAGCCAACCATAATCAAAGCACATCAACAGTTTGTCAACCTTCAGCAGGAGTTAAGAAAGGATATCCTTTAAGTATCAGTAAACTGTCAAAGGGCGCACCCATTCAAAGAAGTGATTTATATGTATGACCCTATTTTCTTGCCACAAATGTGTACAAAAACAATGGAAGCTTCAAAATCCTTCTTCGCTTGGAGGAGAGACATTCACTGTTAATTATGTCTCTCTGTTAATTTCAAAAACTACGAAAGTCTCTAATAAATTAAGGGTTCAGGTCTCCATCTTGCAAGAGATTCAACTTCATCCTCTGGCCATAAAAGAAACATAAGGATTTCTTTCATCCCAGCACTGCTTTAGACGTGGATTGCCAAGTCCTCATTTTTATGTTGCACAAAAGACCATCTGATGATAATTAATTGAAACAAAAATGTCCCATGAGCATATATCACTTGAATTCAGCAGTTTATCGCTGCCATAAAATTAGTTAGATGGCATCAGAAAGACATTATTATCACATTATCTTCTCACGGTATGTAAAAATCTCTTTCAGGTGATATATCAAGCTCATTGATGGCTACTTTACTGTTAGGTCAGACAACATTCAAGCCCTTAATGATTTGGTAAGTTAGTGCTTCATTTGAATTGGAACCACTTAGGAGAAAGGGAAGGAAAATTGATGAAGCATTTCATATATATTATTCAACATGGTCGGATGCAATAAATGCACACAGGACTTGAATTATCAATATGCCATACCACAAGTGCATCTATTCTCGCTTCAATAACTGTTGATGGGGCATATTTTGCAGCATATCCATACATCAGAGCTAAAGCAGCATGGATGTCATCTGATTCTTCCATTTTGATTCTATCAGAGAAAAACGACAGAATTCTGCATCAGATAGTCAGATCATTTAGAATAAGGCACGGTGAAAAACAGTCATGTATTTATATGCGTGTGAGACAGATAGCTTTCGATTAAATATTCAGCTGGTTATGAAATACACAGCATGCAAGTGATTATGAAAACTCAGCATGCAGGTGATAAAGCATTTAATATTGCAACAGTAAGCAACCTGAAGCCTGATGAATTATCTTATTCAATGCCACTGCAAAGATGTGAACGTTTCACAAATTCAATCAAAGAGTAAAATATCTAGTGCTTATGATGCCAAACCGTCCTTTCTACCATTACTGCAACTTAAATTCTTCTAAAGCATTAAAATGAACTACGAAAACCTAAATGCCAAGGCACCCCACTGCAAACTGAATACTATATTCACCACTAATCTCTAATCTTCTATCCAGCAACAAAAGTAGAATCAAAATTTTAACATTGACAATCAAGTTATCACTAACATGTATGGAAAGAAATAGCAGAGGAATTTCCAATTGCTTACGAATTATGATGCATTACTGAATATGAGCCAAATGAAAGATTAGCTCATATGCCTGGACATTACCTTTGGAAGATACTATGACCAACATTGTCGAGAATGTGTTTTAGCTTATCCAAGACTGTGTCTAAGTGGGATGCAGCAACCTAGAAGTTGGTACAGAAGCAACTCGTAAGTACCATTACCGCTAGAATAGTCAGTCACCAAAATGGGAAAAGTCTTGTTATCCTAACAATGGTTATTTCACGATAAAAGGTCTGAAAATCGAAGTTATAGTTACCAATCCCATTGCTTTTGCCAAACCAAGTCTATTTACTGGCAAACCTATCACAGCTTTCCTGTACATCAAGTCAATCTTAAAGCGAACATAACTTCTGTCATGCACTTTTTGTAACAAAATACCAAGACACCTGCTCCAGAAAGATTAATTAGATAAATTATGAAAAAAGCCTCAGACCATCTACAGTTTACTGCTACAAGTGTGAATTAAAAAAGCAGTCAATCTGCCCATGGGAACAAACATCAATACAGCATGTAAACAAAATTAGTCAATAAAAATTTATGACTTGGCATTATATTTCATACATATCATAGAATTATTAGGACACGTGATACTGATATATGAATAATATAAAAGTAATAGTTTTGTACTATAGTCTCACCAAGTGGAACATTCACTTTGGCATGATTTGTTACATTCAAAACAAACAAGATATGCATCAAGTAAATAAGAAGAGAGAGAGACTGGACCGCAAAAATGAAGTAAATAAGAAGAGAGAGACTGGACTGCAAAAATGAAGTCAAAATATTCAAAAACAGAAAGGGATGAGAACAAATTTCAAAAATGCAAGAAGGAAAGAGACTTCTCAATTGGCTGATCTGTAATAGATATAGACATAAAAGCAAATTCCAGGAACTTAGTCCTATGGTTCATATATTGATTGCCAGGTAGAAAGCAATGCACCATTACCTGTGAAGCAATGCAGAATGCTCATCATCAGGTGCATAAAGCTCATATTGTTCTGCAAAAGAATTTCCCAGAGAGATCACCCAATCAACATCTTGGATGACATCCAAAGATTCTGCCAGAAACTGTCACCCCAAATATAAATTATGTAAGTAGCATATATGGCAGGGGAACTTAGAATCCTTATCCATCTTTAAACCTGAGGTGGTTGGAGTATGAAAAGTCAAATTCCCCATATCTTGCTACTTACCAAACTTAATCACTAAAGAAAGTTTCTTCAGCACCGCAAATTAATATTGATAGAAATGAATTTAATGTTTATAACATGAGTTTTTATGTTATGCAAACATTATGAAAGATCCCATAGGTTTACCATAGAGTCCAGATCTAACAATGCAATTTGCCCACGCTCTGCGTCTATGAAGGAAGACATTTTACCGCATGGTTTAAGTTAAGAGGCGGTAGAGCTTACATTAATGATCATATCATCCCATGTCTCTTGATAAGATGGATCTTGCTTCAGATCTTATGGATCACTCACATAAGCCTTCATTTTAGGAATCTAGCGCTTGGAAACAGAAAAATCAGTTTGGGGCAAAGGAATAGTAAGGCCATAACCAAAATGAACATGGCAGATCATCTGCTTAAATTTAAAAGAGGTCTGGCCAACATGTGCAAAATAAAATCCTAAGCGAACTTAGCTGTTCCCCCCCCCCTTTTTGAAATAAACATGCCTGATTTTTGCAAATACATGTTTTTTTTTTCTGAAGTACAATTGCAATTCACATCATGGCAGTACATGTGCAAATAGATATATATCCTTCTGAAACACATTGCACAGAAATCAATAATACAAGCCCCGTAACCAAATGCGCTAAGGCCTCATTGGCACTGTTTCCCCAAATTTTAGCACTAGACAGATTAGTGAAAATGGCAAAAAAAAGTGGACCCCAATGATAAGCTAGTAGAAGCTGCATGGAACCTAGGAGTTTGTTTGGTGTTACTGGTTCAGGGTTCTGCCATATGTGTTTCCCCCTCCCTTTCCTAACTGTACATCTTCAATTTTAGCTAAAGCCTGTTTGATTCTAACTAAATTTTAGAAATTATAAAGAGGTGAAATGTTGGTTGAAAATAAATGGAAATTTGAAATATGTGGCTATAATTGAGCAATTGTCAAATTGATGGAAGGTGAAATTGGAATGAGGATCAAACACCCTCTAATCAAGAAAGAAAAATCTAATCTTTGCAGTAACCTGGTGACTTCAAAATAATATATGTCGTTCTATTATTTTCAAGATGCACTAGCAAAGCATATTACTACGAGCATACTGAAGATTCAAAAGCAAACAAACAAACATTACTTCAGGATTCAACTGACATACCTCATCTTGCCAAAATAAGCTTATATTCTTGTGAAAGAGAGGTGATAAATAAAACAAGACCTGCAACGAGTGAAAATGATGTTTCAGATTACAGATCAGCTATAAACTCGAGGTCCTACTAACAATTGATGCTAGTATAGAAGAAATTAACATTATAACGAGCTATCATTTTTCTCAGTAGGTCGCTTAAAGGTTGGGAACCCAATCCACATATACAAATAGTAATTCAGAAGCAAGAACGCCAGTTGGAAGTGGAAATCTGTTGATATCGTTCAAGCAGTATCTCAGTCTATGTTGCTGGGACACGGGTGCGGGTGTCCGATTTGGATACTGATCCGAGTGTCAGATCTTTTGTTTCCAAAAACTTAGGATACGGGGACACAGCTAAAAAGGATCTGGATTTTGGACACCGGTGTGGGGATACAGCTAAAAGATAAAAATTTAAATATTTAAATTTTTTTAAAGACTTTATATTTCACTTAAATTTGAAACGTGTTAAATTTTTATTGTAAATGGTACATATATACATGTATTTTTTTTCCTTTTTTTTTTTTTTTGGTTACCATGCATTAGAGTTGATAATGTCAAATTAAATAATTAATCATAGTAGTATAAGTGACTGGGCTCTTATAACTGGTGTTTTTGAAGTTCTGGCCCAACTAACACCTTAGAATAGGATAAGGGCCCAATATCAGGTTCACTTCTCAGACTTTAGGGTTCGTCTTCTCCCTGTGCAAGGACTGCCGCTGGTTTGTTTCTCCAATGGGTTAGGGTTACGGTGTTCTTCTTCCAGGTTTCGCCTCTTCCTTCTTGATTTTCTTACTGTTCGCCGTGTCCGGTTACGGGATCCGCAGCCGCACCCATGTTGTGTCGTGTCGACATGGGTGCGGCTGCCATTCCGGAGTGTCCAAGCAACAGAGATCTTGGTTAATAAGGGAATTAGCTTATATAGAATCACTGCCTTCAGGTAACCACTCCAGTTGCCACATATGTAGATAATGATCACTGTCCTAAAGGAAGAGAACATAAATGTCTGCATAGATGATTCAATTGAAAACGCAAATTCAGGTAGACATTCACCAATTCAATTACTTCATATTTAAGCTATTAATATTTCCTTCACTGCCATGATGTAGGTTTATACCAATTAACAGTTCAGCTTCAGCAAGCCAAATACGGTTAGAACTTGGAAGACGAGGCAGGGTTCAG
>CAVNYN010261454.1:3316-42608 GCA_963692815.1 Nyctanthes arbor-tristis
CCCCCCCCCCCCCCCCCCCCCCCCCCCCCCCCCCCCCCCCCCCCCCCCCCCCCCCCCCCCCCCCCCCCCCCCCCCCCCCCCCCCCCCCCCCCCCCACTAACTATCTATCTTATTACTGTTAGATGTTTATATATCAATATGGTGTTGAAGTATCATATCCCACATTGGAATGAAAAATAAATTGTGACTATTTTATTAGTGTGGTTTGTAAAGACTTAATAAAAAGAAATTAAAGATAGATTATATTATAATATATTATTATATATATTACCTTGGGTCTTTGGGTCTTGTTGACCAAGAATGCATTTTTTTTATTTTAATTTTATATATCTCGAATTTTTGGAAATTTCGGTTTTCAGTTAATTCGGTTGATATCAAGAGTTGTCATCAAAACTCTATCCGGTCTGAAGAGTTGCGTCTGATCAACAAAACTCTATCTGACATTCTGAAGTCTATAAAAGGGAACCAATTCGACAGATTTATTCATTCCGTTTTTGGATAATTTCTTCCCTGTTCTGTCCATTCCCCTTGAGAGGAAATAAAACACTTAATACTCTCCATGGCCTGATTTCGAAGTGCTCGATATCAAGGTAACATATTGTTGAATCCTGGTAGCAAAACGCTCGTTGAACTACAAGCACAAGGAGTAGGGGCGGAATTTTGCTATAGGACATAGTTTATCTAGCCTCAATCTATATTCAAGTCAGTGATTCTGTTCTGTTTTATTTTTTCATATCTTTAATTGTTTCTGTTGTAAGTAATCTTTGCATTCACTTTTGTTTCTAACAATTACTACTACTACAATCATGAAATTTGTTTAGTACACCATATTTTAATTGCACTTAAAGATTTTCAACTTCATTTAATACTATAATTTTGTCCCTAAATTTTTTGTTACATTTTTTTATAATTAATTATCTTTTATAAATAATAATAATAATGATGATGATGATGATGTTGATAATAATATTTTGTTAGTAAATAGTGACTTACATATCCATATACTATATATTAGCATGATTTAAGATTATCAAAAATTTGTCGCTACTATTTATTTAGTAATTAAGGAGAAATTTTATTTTGCCTACACGCAGGCAAAATAACATGCATACATGTATATATGGTACACATCTAAGTTACTAATACCACACACTTATAACTTAGATGTATGTCACATATGCACGCAGATATATTGTAGATAAAATAAAATTTCTGAATAATTAAGTACCTCTTTTAAAAGATCGCATAAAGAAATTTTAGGAAGAAAGCTGCTTATATATATTGAGAAATCTACTACAATAATGGAAGATAAAAGATAATAATTAGACGGAAAAAGTTAAGGATATGAAGCAATACAATGGGTAAATTCCAACAGGAAAAAATCAAGAAACGCAGTGCATCAGGATCTAATCACAAATTCACAATAACAAGTAAACTTTTAAGCGTTTGTTCTATTAATAATGATGTGGTGCAATAAACAAAATATGTAATGCAAATATAATTACTCACATAAAAAATAATAGTAACAATGAGTCGTATAAATGGGTCATAATATATATATATATATATATAATTTTTACAGCCTCAATCTTCACATGGCGAGAGATTATATAATTTCCACTAACCCAAAATGTTACATATATTTTAATAAATGCATGTCATGTTCCTTAAAAATTTTTTAGCTAAAAGTTAGGCGTCACATCTTTTATTACTTCTTTGTTTTTTATTTTTTATTTTTTAAGTACAATTACAATATAAACTCCTACAAAAAATCAAACTCCTATACAGGAGAGTATAAACTACATATAAAATGTAAATAAACCCCCTACATGGAGGGAATTAAACTTAAGATTTTTAAATTTCAAGACATCAACCTTAGCCCCTTTAATTAAATGGGCTAAAGCCTCATTGGCCTAATTTTATTACTTCTTTATTAGAAAAATAGATTATTAGACTTTTTTCTGTTTCCTTTTCATGTTATATACTTGACTAGATGACCCGACCCGTAGTACAACGTTAGTGAGAAGGCTACGCCTACAAGTGGGTGTTTGTGTTGAAAGTGGAATGCCGCACAGTCATTAATGCGTCTAAACTGTGAAGACCAAAGAATGTTCACAACTTCTTACGCGTTGCTTTACGCTATTCATTCAGTTTCATTAGTTTCAACAAGCTGTAAGCTGAACAAAATTAATGTGGCAAATGTGCCCTAAAGTTTTGTTTGAAAAGTTCCCAATTTACACAAATGAGCTGCATGAGGTAGGTGATGCATCAATTTCAACACATCATAATATATGTAATTAATATATATATATATATATATATATATTATCAAACGAACTCAATCACATGGGGACAAAGTGTTAGAGCTTGTTTGAAGCTCTTTATTTTAATTTCCTCTTTATAATTTCATTTACCATAATTTGATTGTTGATTTGACAACTACTCAACAATCACCACACATTTCAAAATTTAATTAAATCTCCAACATTCATTTCCATTCATTATAATTTTCTTTATAAATTGAAAAAATAAAGAGCTTCAAGCAAACTGTCAATTATTAATAAGGGAAAAATTAGATTCTTCGGAGGTACTAAGACAGACATATTGACGTACAAGGATTTTTTTTTTTTTTTTGAAGTCACGCAGGTGAGGAAACTCTTATGGTAAATGATCATACGCGTCTACTAATGTTAGGGTTTTTCAAATGCTATGTGAGCATTTGTTACAATCAGTCGATCACACCTTCATATGTAAGCTAATAAGTGTCATAGATATTTCAAACACGTTTTTACTAGTAAGGATATCATTTGCCGTGAGCAAATTTTATAATATCTACTCTAGATACACACAAATACATGTACAGGCATACACATTTGTTAGACCTCGATGCTATAATTGAAGCTGTTAAGAGTACTTACGTAAGCAACATGTAACAAAAACATAAATATAGTAGAAAATTTGTCGATCATATAGATTTTACTGTTCTTTCTAAAATAAATTTCAGTAATAGGTCTCAATTTGCTGCGAAAGACAATAGAAACCTTTTTTAGTTGTATTTCATCATAGCTAGTAATGCAATTTAACCTCCAATAATAAATTGTACATTCTCTTCCGTCTCCCTTGCATGCTGAGCAAAGGGACTAGGTGAACTTCAGAGAACATAAGTTGTGTTACCAATCTTTTGACTTTTTTCTCTTATATTTTTTTTAAGGGATTTTTTTTTTTTTGGGGATATTGGGATTCCGGTGATATATTAGTTTTCAATTCTATCCCCCATTGTTTTCATGCATTAAGCTCAGGAATACGTTTATTTGCTAATAAAAACCGCCTTAAGATGTATACATAGGTCACTCTTAATTTGTTGTTTTAGATACAGTTGTTGTGATAAAACGCCTCACTATGATGATGACACCGTCTTCATCACTTAACGAAAAAGAAACGTGTTTAATTTCGTCAAATGATATTCAAACATTGTAGATGGAAAGTCGCCAAACATAGAAATTTCAACCACAAATACCAACCAATAGAAATTTAGAGACATGGCGCTCCTTATTAGCATCCCATACCAAATAGGGAGTCATCCAAGATATATGAACAGGTTAACTTTGAACAGATTGCTACAAGTCAAAGAAGAATTATAATTTGCAAATTTTCTTTTCTTGGAAATATACTACAGAAGTAGAAGGTTCAACAAGTATTAAAGTTAGGATTCGAATAAGTGTTCCAGTGGTTAAGTATTCACGTTCCAGGACCGAGGTCCTGGGTTCGAATCTTATCCCCCACTCCTAATATCCCTCCCCTCCCCTATCATCCCCTTGTATCAAAAAAAAAAAACGAGTATTATAGTTGTCATCAATTTGAAACTTGAAAGCGTGTCATATAAAATGAGTTGGAAATGCGATGGCTGCATTTAATTTTGATTCATTTGCAAATTGCAAGGACTGAAAATCAAATGAATGCCGTGTGATAGTTGTACATGGGGAATGGGAGCATCCACACATATAATTCATCAGCAATAATAATTGTGTAAAGGGGGCGGGGCCTATGAAGATGAGAAATGCTAGCTTCGATCCCGTCATAATTAAGTAGAAGTACGTTTTGATTCCTTGCATCAATAGCCCGCAATTCATGTTGGGCATATTGTACATGATTTGTTCTACAAATCAATGGAACTAGCACAATTATAAAATACAAGAAACTAATATTTCATTCATCAACAATAATAATTATGTAAAGGGGGCGGGCCTATGAGGATTGGTAGCTTCGATCCCATCAAGTAGAAGTATGTTTTGATTCCTTGCATCAATAGCCCGCAAGTCATGTTGGGCATATTATACATGAGTTGCTTTACAAAACCAATGGAACCAACACAGTTATAAAATACAAGAAACTAATATTTAATAATAATTATGTAAATGGGGCGGGGCCTATGAAGATTGGTAACTACGATCCCCTCATAATTAAGTAGAAATACATTTTGATTCCTTGCATCAATAGCACGCAAAGTCATGTTGAGCATATTATAGATGAGTTATTCTACAAAACCAATGGAACCAACACAATGGTTCCTTAACAGGAACTATCATTAGTTCTTTATAATTTCACTATTATTTTACATATATCACCCAATTTGTATCTCTTTTGTAATTTAATATAAATATTATGATTTTTTTAATGTTACAAAGGGATTGTAGGGAGCGGGAATCGAACCCTTAAATAGAGGTGTAAGTAACCAATAAAGATGTTGTTAGGCTCTAAAGATCTTGGCATTAATATTACTACCTCCGTCCCAAAAAGATAGTCTTATTCCCTCTTTCATATAGATTAGGAAAAGTTCATTTAATAGTATTAGAAAAGTAAATTTTAATATAATTACCTATTATACCCTTTGATTTATTAATTATTTCACTTTAATAATTCTATTTTTTTATAACTAAACATATTAAAGAAGGGCATATAAGAGAAATAATATTTCAACTACTTTTTAAAAAGAAAACTGAACCATATTTTGAGACGGACAAAAAAAGAAATATATGGCAGCGATAAAAGATTTAGGTCTTGTCCTGAATCTAAATTTTTGAAAATCTTCATTGGTAGTGGTGAAAAAGCAGGCGGCCAGTGGTTCTGATAGATTTTCAAGAAAAAAATCGGCGTCCATCAAGTGGGCAATTTGATGGCTTTCATTATTTTTCATTTTTTGTTTAATATAAGGGGTAAAATGGATATTTTCTCTCTTTATTTGTAGTCAAATGGACATCTAGGTTTCCCGTATAGGGACCCATTGTGAGAGTTTTTGAAAAATAGAACTCCAATGGTTGAAAAAAGTTAAGGACGAAATTGTTACATTTGCAAACGTTATGGACCTTTTATGAAATGGGTAAATTTCATATATGGTTCCTAACCTTTACATTTTATATCAGTTGAGTTCTCAACCTTTTTTTAACGTTGTAGGTTCTCAACCTTTTATTAATTTCTACATAAGGTTCCTATTGATGGATTCCGTTGGAATCCTCAATTGGAATCCTTAATAGGTACCTTCCGATATGTGAAAGTAAATAACTCTGAAGAATTATTTATGTGAAGGTAAATAAATTTGAAGAATTATTTATGTGAAAGTAATAAATAATCCAAAGACACGATAGAGATTTTGTGGGGAAGAAGAGTTAATGCTTTTAACGTTGTTCTCCTCCTATTTATACTTACTAGATCATTGAAATGTAATGATTACAAGTATTTAATATTGTTAAAATTATGGTACTTTTGTCTGTCTCATATTCAACTCTAAAGTACAAAATACAGCTTTTATCTGATGAACTTTTACTTACAGTACTTTGATGATAAGGTGTTTGCAAGTGGATGGAAAGTTGATATTGGTTGTCTCATAGTTGACAAGATAAGATGGTTGATGGTACTTGCCTTACCATGTCATTACTTTAGCGACCTCGCAACTTGGGTCTTATATCCTCGTTCCCTTGATGCACATGAAGGTCGCTACCTCGTGCGATCCTTTCTTGACCTAACACATGGATGAACCTTATTGGCTGTTAGGCCAACTGCCCAACAGAGTTTATAAATAAGATTAGGGCTGGGCATCAGGTTGGGCCGGTCGGGTTTGACACCAACCCGCCTCTCAATCAGGATGGAGTTTTCCAAACCGAGCTGAACCGGCTTGGTTTTTTTCCAACTAAAACCAACCCACAATATATCCGGTCAGTTTAAGTCAAGTTTGCAGGTTTCACTACTACAAAATAGCACAATAGGCGTCGGTTGTTGATAAATACACATCGGTTTTGAGGCGATACCTTTGGCAACGACTCACATATTAACAATATACACGTCGGTTGTTGGACGACGATTGAAGTGCACAATAGGTTTCTTTTGTAAAGGAAGAACTGATGTCTAAAGTTTGGTTCCTCTTTTACAAATGACGTCTATTGTTTTTTTCCCCTTCTTCTTCTTCTCCGCTAGAAAATTCCTAATAACATTGCATAGACCAGCAAAGGTGTACCTGGGATGCAAAATTCAAAACAGTCTTATGTATCCCTTTTTACTTACGTGTGAAGCATTTGTTGATTTAAAAAGCATAGCAGAGAGAACGTAAGTAAATAACAATATAACTGTTAAATCCACATCGAAGAAGCTGGCTCCTGATAATTTAGCCCCTTTAAAATTGGCTTGCCTCAATATTGACTGAAACAAAATTCTCATACAAACTTCACAGAAAATTAAACAACAAAGCATTATGAAACTACCCAAAACGTTTTAGCTACAGCTTCAATTGCTAATAAATAATCCATGGGAATCGATAATAATAATGCGCAAAAGGAAGAAAATAATAGCAAGAAATGCATTACCGTTTTGAAATCTTGCTTGATCAAAGTCTTGCCACTAAAATCTTTACCACTAAGATCTTGTCCCCCGCTCGCTTCTGCACCGTATGGCCACCACACTGTACAATTTTCCCCCAAAAACACTAATTAATGCGCATTATCAAGAAAAAAAAGGGAAATTAAACACATAATTCATGACAAGAAAAAAAATCACGTTTGTATTACGAAGGCAAGAGCAGGATTTGAAGCAAAGATGAGAGAAGCTGAAAGACGAGAGATTATTATGAATTTGAGATATAGAAAAAAATAAAGAATAGGCGTCAGTTTCTCAAGGAATCTAGGCCTAATCAATAATACATATCAGTTCCTAAAGGAAGCGATGTGTATTACTTACTAACAAGCATCGGTTGCCATATTGTTCAAAAAATTATATACGTCGGTTCTTGAAAAAGAACCAACGTGTATACTAGTAGCATAAATTTCAAAATTGCCATTGTGTATTATTTACGCTTTGTTTTTTCAAAAAACTGTCGTGTATTTCAATTTTTTGTCTAATTTTGTAGTAGTGTTTGGGCCTTTTTTTTAATGTCGGCCAAGTTTGGTCTAGAACTTCAAACCCGCCCAAAGTTAAAATCTAGCCCTTCCTGCCTGCATCCTATTTACTTTAGTTCTAGAGTTCTATCACAAACAAACAAAACAAAAAATAAGAAAAAGGGAGAGAGAGGAGAATATGGAGAAGATAGATAAGAGAATCACAAAAAATAAGAAAAATGAAGGGCATAACACGGATCAAAGAATCACAACTTGAGAGCCCAAGAAATGGCGGCTGAATCAGTATTGACTTGGTGAAGAACAGGCATGTGATTTTGAGGTGACGATCATGATGTGGAGGCAGCGGATTCTGAAGTTTTTTGTGTGTGTTGCAATTAAGATTTGAAAGGTTGTAAATTACTTGTATGCTAAAAAGTTGGGAAGTTGAAATTGTGTTGTCAATTTTATATTTATTGTTTCTTATTTGAAAGCGGGTACACAATCTCTAAACCATACAAAATCCGAAAACTCACTACTATATGGGTTGTTGGAACATATACATGGGCTTATTGGGTCGGTTTTAATTGTGGGTTGGTTTCTTTGGTTTTCATCGGGTTGGAACACTCAGCCCGCCAACCGACCCGACCTACCCTAGTCGGTTTCCCTTCCTTTTAAACCACACCTGACCTGTCTGATCACCAGACTCTCTTTTAGCTTAAATACGTCAATGAAAACAAAGAAAAGTTGTGTGAAGAAAACTAAAAATGACATTTTGTCCTTTTGAGCTTTTTAGTATAAAAATTTGAAAATGCTGAAAATAAGAAAAAGAAATCCTTCTTTTCTTCTTTCCTTAATATTTACTCTTAAAAAACAAAAATAAAAATGAATTCAAAACTGAAAACTGGAATATAAAGAGAACAAGCACTTTCAAGGGAAAATGGTCCAGAAACACAAAGTGAAGGCTCTCATTAAGCTCAAGCATCCATCATGAGTGGATTATCATCAGTACATATTCAAGTGAACGAAGTACTATTGGATTGTTGTGTGGACGCATATCTTACTTCCCGTCTGAATTAGCCATTTTCACATTCCTTAAGATAGTTGTACCATATCAATAATCTGTGTTGCACATTATATACATATATATAAGTCAATTAATATCTATTCCAACAAGACCTGGAATTTATATACATACATAGAAGTCAATTGTGATGTATAGTCCCTTCCTCCCAGACGTGAAAAGGGGGTACATTTGTAGTGCCAACCAATTGACATGCAGCAATAAACAAAAAAGGAAATTAAAAGATGTACACATATTTTATTGTTATATCAATTATGCACCGTTCATATAAAATAATTGCTATTTTACCTCTATTAGATTGTATTTATGCCACTCCATTTTTTCTTTCTTTTTTCATTTTTTGTATTTTCATATCCTTCATTTATTTTTATTATTTTTTATAAAAATTAAAGTACTATTATTTTAAATTTTATTATTAGTTTATATTTATTTATTACCTTAGATTATATCTCTATATATATACGCATATAAAACCCTAGTTGCATCTCTAACCCACTGCCATCACCATTGCCGCCACTGCCGCCACACGCCCCAGTACCACAACTTGCTTCTACCGCCACTACCACCACAACATGCTACTACCGCCGTGCCCCACCATCCGTCGCACGCCCTACCACCACTGTGCTACTGCCGTGACTGTTGGAGACAGTTGCTGGCACCACTCGCCGCATGCCCTACCTCCACAACCTACCGCTACCGCCACAACCTACCGCTATCGCCGCCTGCCCCACTACTACCACGTTGTTGTTAGCAGCAGTCGTTGGCAATGACTGTCAATTGCTATTGTTCGCATCAGTCAGCAATTGTTGTTGCTGCTGTGTCTCATACGCAACAAAAGCGATGCTATTTGATGCAACCATTGGACGAGTTCCGACGGCTGAATCTGTATTTTTCTCTTTCTTTGTTTTTTTTTTTTTTTTTGAATTTTCACACTTGGCGGCTAAAATCCTAGGTGGTTTTTTTCATCTCTTCTTTTTTTTTTTTTTTTGCATTTTGTTACCATTCATCGAGGTTGTTACCATCTTTCAGTTGATTTCTTTTTTGCTTATTTTCATATGTTATCATTTATCGAGATTGCTACCATCTTCTAGTTGATTTTTTTTTATTTTTCTATGTTACCATTTAACGGGGTTATTACCACACCCAATTGTTTTTTTTTTTTGTTTTTTTTTCTATGTTTTATTATTTTGCTGCCATTTATCGAGGGTTGTTACCAACCCATTGTTTATTTTTGTAAATGTGATATTTTTCCGAGGTGGTAACATTTGTTTTCCGAATTGTAAGATTGTTAATGTGTTTGTGTAGTGGAGGCGTCGGCAGTTCATAGCGGTCCGGAGTTGAAAGTATTGTTGGCGGTACATAAAGATGACTATTTTTGTATGGAAAAAATTTATACTTTTAGTATATTATAATTATAATTTATTATTATTATTAAAATTGGTTTAGGGTAGTTTTGAAATAGAAAATGCTATTTTGCAATTACTTTCAATTTCGTGGTTCTAGTATAGCACACATGCGATGTACAGAAAGAACAACGTTAAAAAATATAATAATAGGAATTCGTAAAATGAATTAGAAACATTTGTACATTAGTTAAAAATACAAAATATGAATAACAGAAAAAAAGTATAACAATAGGAATTTGAAAAATGAATGGTAAACATTTCTATATTAATTGAAAATATAAAAGATGAATGCATATCAATGGAAACAACTAGACCAATAAACTCATTAATAGAATTCTTTTCCTACATTCAATGGGACCAATCAACTTGCATGGCATGAATACAGATCCTTATTTATCAAACATAGCACTTTATCTTTTATGTTTTATTAGTCAAACTTCATACTTGAACTATGAATTGTATCTTTGCATTTTAAATATCTTTGAAATTTTAGAAATTTCTTTCTTACATAATTTTGAAACTCAAACTTATTAAAAAAAGAACTTGGCAAGAAAGAAGAATAAATGCTTGTAAGAAATTTATCATAGATCAATTTTTTGACAAGCAAATCTAAATGCAGAAAACTTGTTATGTTTCCGATTCCAGCTCATTAAGCTAAAACATTAAAGATTTTTAAGAAAAAAATAAAAACAGTTTAACTGTTGTAAACTTTGCATGTTTCCAATGATAATGATGCCAAAATATCCCTTAAAAAGTTAATAACATTTAAAGTCATTGAGGCAAACCAAGTTCACAATAGTCATTTCAAAACAAAATATAATATCAATTATGATATCAGCGATTTAGACAGGAAAACTTGTTAATTAAGACTACTCTTGATTTAAATATATGTGTGTGTGTCTCTGTGTATATAATATAATATAATATAATATAAATATAGATACAGATTTTAAGTTAATAAGAGATTTGAGGTTGAACTTGTCAAGTTTGAATAGATATGATTAAATTATACAATAAGATGAAACGTCAAGATTAAATTGCGTAAATTAGCCATTTCCAAATAAAAAAGAATAAAATAATAAAAAATAAAATATGACATTAGACATGATGTCAGCGATTTGAGAGGAAAATTTTGTTTAGATTAATCTTAATTTAGATATATATAGATTTTTTAAAATACTACTACAAATGGTGATTTTTATTGAAAAAACCTAAATAGAATACATGGCAGTGATGGGAATTTTTTTTTTTTAAAAAATTGGTCTGCCTATGTGGGGGCTATGAAAGGTACATTGTTCCCTTCTGATTCAAAGTATCCATTTAAGATTAGGATCAATTGATTTATACAAATGAATATAAAGATGTGTTTATAAAAAGAATGTGAAATTACAATTTCACCCATTTTCTCTAAAAGAAAGAGAAAATATATGAATAAAATTATAATTTTACTCCCTATATGTAAACTTATTTGTACACTAATCTGCACTTGTAGCATTAATCTTATAATAATGATCAGAATTTTTTCATGCTTCATGTTGATTGTTCTTTTAACATATCAATTTCTTTAAATACCAATTTAAACTTGGGCATTTTTAAAATGCAGTCATTATCTCTGTCTCTCGCAAATATGGTTATGTATATTTTCTCTCTAACTCTCTTTGCCAACTATCCTTGAGAATATATATCATATCAAGATTGAAGAAGTGGTTAATCATAATGCATGCTATATACACGTCTTTATTACAAATATAATAATAGATCAAGAATTTGAAAACTCGGATGATTGTTTTTATTCTATTTAACTCTAATCTATGTAATAGTTGGGTAAAATTAATAACAAGAGAGACCCATTTGAAAATGGAGTCAATTTGTCCAAGAAAAATTTCCACTTGTCCTTATAAAGTCACAGGGATTCATGAAAATTGAAGAATTTTTAAGAAAATTTGATCATTTCCATATATATATAACTCTACAGTTCCCAGGATTCCAATCTTTCCAGCCTGCTTTGAGTGAATTTCTCGGTACACTAATTTTGGCCTTCTCCCCCCTCCCCCTTTTCATTTGTGAACAATGAGGTAACCATCCTTACTATTATTGGAAGTTTTTTATCTCTCACCCTTGCATAGGTATTGCCTCAAGAATATTTCTTCTTCGCCTTCTTCATTTCTGCTGGTAAATCGTCACGCGCTCAGAGTTATTATTGCAGATGGATTCATCCTTTGTGTGGCCGAATATTGGGTCTGCGTGATTCTTGGTAAAATTCAATTTTTCGATTTCATCGCATCCTAATCCCCTTTTCAACTATATAATTGATTTGGGACTCTTGATGAATTAAACCCTAATTTTGGCTGGTTATCTGGATTTACCATCTTTTAGTCTTGATTTTATTTCATACAAAGAATTTTCCGTTGGAGTGGAATTTCTAAACTCTATTATCAATAGCTAACACAGGCCGCAATTTATTTCGGCAAAAGCATTGTAACTGAATAATTGATATCCTGATTTGCAATGCTACAACATGGTAGTAATGTTATGATAGAAGAAGAATAACCATTGTTGCCAAGTTGAAGAACTCATCGTTTAGCTAACAGCCCTGCATGGCGCGAATCATCTAACGTTTAATTTTGTACGTAAATATTTTGTCTTTATATATATATATATATATATATATATCACATGAAAGTTTAGCAACACCGCAGATGGACCACATTGTTCTAATTCATTTTGTGGACAAACTGTCACATATATTACACCAAGAACCCAAGAAATGGATGAACACAAAATAAAAAATATAGGCTCATGATCAAACTCTCTACAAAGGAACCCTAGGATGAGCAACACCCTACGCCCAAATGGAAGAACCAACAACAATCACACCACTAAGGTAGTGATTTCCCTCTTCTCACCAAGAATCCTAGCTTTTGAATTTCAAATGAAAGGGGCAGAGAGGGACGTTTGGTGCTCCAAAGAGGGAAAGAGAAGTCTTGTGAGTATATGTACACGAAGCCAAGACACAAATGGGCCAGTGTCTCTAGTTTGGCCAAGGAGTTAAACAAAAGAATCACATTAGGTCCAAACTCCAACTTGGGCCCGAGACAACAAAATTGGTGTTGCTACCAATTCTAAATCTCTTCTCGTAGCGGTCGATAACGCTTTATTCATCGACAATGGCCTATGAAGTTGAGTTTGATCATCATCGCCTATAGGGAGGTTGTTTGGCAATATATACCCAACAAGCCTGCACCTTGGTGCCAAAGAACCTCACTTTAGCACTCTCCTCCCTTCATACCTACAAAAGGTAAACACAGTGTATTAGTGACTAATACTAATAGAAGAATCTAATAAAATTGGAAATCATTTACCTCCAATGTTTAGAAGATTCAAACAACTTCTAAACTTTACCAAAGGTAACACTTTAGTGCCCATATGCAAGGGGTTATATTGTGTATGCACCCTCTCAAGTCTTATCAAGTCTTGTGACACAATATCTCTAATGAAATATAGTCTAACATCTATGTGCTTGGTGCGCTCGTGAAATACGGGATTCTTACACAAGTGGATGGATGATTGACTATCCGAGTACACTACTATATCATCATTAAGAATACTAAGCTTATGAAGCAAACCCCTAAGCCACAAAGCTTCTTTAATTGCTTTGGTAGTGGCAATTTACTCCGACTCGGTGGTGGATAATGCAACAATGTGTTGTAATTGTGACTTCCAACTAATGCAAGAATTAGACAATGTAAACACATAAGAGGAGGTAGACTTCCTTTCATCCCTATCCCCGCATAGTCCGCATCAACAAATCCCTTTAATTTCACACCATCTTTACAATGACCAAACATAATACCTACATTATTAGTCCCCTTCAAATATCTAAGAAGCCACTTCAAAGCATCCCAATGCTACGACCCGGATTAGACATGAATCTACTAAGAACACTAACATGGCTAAATTCGGTCTAGTACACACTATTAAATATATAATGGAACCGATCACATTTGAGTATGGAATCTTAGTCATATACTCAACCTTTTCATCATTGCATGAAGCCCCTACTTTAGACAACACAAAATGGTTAGCTAAAGGCAAACTCCTTATATGTTCAAGATATAGGGAGTTTGATGTAAAAACAACAAAGAATTTGACCTATCTCTTTCAATTTCCATGCCTAGAATTCTCTTTGCTTTACCTAGGTCTTTCATGTCAAATTCACCACTCAAGGTTGTCACTACAAGAAAATAGGTCTTTTACCCACACATAAAATAGATGCACATATTATGTGTCGGTATTTAGCCACACATAATTTTAATATCTATGGATAATTTAATAAATATACTTAATTTGTTATTTGACATCTATTATGTGTAGGTAAATATTTTTAGCTATATTTAATTTTGGGAGGGGGAGAAAAAGCCATATTTTTAGAAATTGGCGCGGTGTATATTTTTTTAATAAAATTGATGTGGCATTTATTATTACTTACATTTCCCACACATAATCATACATATTATTTATGTGTGGGTAATTCTCTAAATTTTTTATACACCAATTGCTTTTTTGGCTCCAATGTGGCGCCTAATCACTACGATTTACACGATAATTCCAAAACCTTATTTACATTACCCACACATAATTATAAAGGTTATTTATGTGTGGGTAATTCTTCAAACATTATGTACACATACTACTTACATGACTACAATGTAGCGCACAGTCACCCTAACTTGTCGGATAATTATAAAAACCATATCTACATTACCAACACATATTTATGAATTTTTTTATGTGTGGGCAATTTTTAAAGCTTTATGTACGTTGGCATAGGCACGTCTACACTCAACAATACTCAGAAACATAACACACGAAAACATGGATTCAAGTCAAGATTTTTTTTCTTTTTCCAATGCAACCAAGAACCTACAATGCATTAAAGGGGAATAAATAGTCTACTGACATGGCTATCTACTCTTAATGGCCAGGCTCACAAGAATTGTCTAGAACAAAACAAAACTCAATATGTTAATTAAGGAACTCACTCTAAAAAAAACATAATTTTGGAAAAATATGATATTAGCAATGGAAAAAAACTATTGGTTCAATCCATCTCATCGAGCTACCCCAAAAGTTGGTGTTATTGCTAAAACATAAAGACTATGTATGCAAAAGTTACACTAACTTATTTGAACACCAGCAATCATATTGTTTTATGTTTAAAAAAAATCATTGAAACTGACATGACCTATTATTTTTTTCAACAAAATAATCAAAAATGAAATAGATTCATTAAAAAATATTTTACATAGGACCTTAGAAAAAAATAAGTAAAAGAATAAAAAAATATTTAGAAAGCTTATAATAGAAAAATTACTAATTACAGAAATGGATCTAACGTGGCGCACAATTAAAATAACAAAGGGTAATTGCAAAATCATACTTACATTATTCATATATAATTATAGATAAATGTAATTTATGTGCGGATAAATTTTATAATAACTTTATATACACAAAAATTAATTTATAGAGTCGATTGCCCAAAAAAATAAATAATCTATACAGTCGGTGAATGATGTAACTCTAATTTGACGTATAATCACCTCAAATAAACCCAACCCTAGGGCCCAAAAATCACGCCAGCCCCGATTCACCCCCCAACCGTGAGTCTGATTCCCAAAATCGTCCACCCTCCCATGAGCTAAAAAAACAAAGAATGAAAACAAAACATTAAAAAAAAAAAAAATCAAAGATCATATGAATTGGACCAGGCTGAAAAATAGCCCAAAAGTTGGCCCTTGTTAAAGAAAAAAAAGGTTTAAATGGGCCAACACATTATATTGGACCAAAGAAAATAAAATACCCAGCCCAAACCATATATTCCCTTCCCATACCCGAATTTAGCATAGACAGAATTAGAAACAAAAGAAAATCCTCATTCTTGCGTGCGTACTGGGTGGTGCTGCTCTTATGCTCAAAGTCGAAGGAGTTGAAGACCAGGTTTCTTGCTCGGACAATGGCGACTGGGACCGAACCTTGCTCCAAGCCTCCAACTCCGGCAAACAGCTCGCTCATTCATCTTCATTCCTTGGCAACTCAAACTCGGTAATGACTAAGACTTACTACTAGTTATTTGATTATTATTTATGTTTATGTAAAACTCATTTTAGGTTCATTTATGCTTGCAATAACTGAATAACATATGCTTAGTAGGTGTGAATATTCTAAATTGTAAAGCCTTAATTTGTTTGTGTAATACGTATATATGTAAATGGGTTTTTTTCTTGAAGTTGAATTGTTGAAATTAGATTTGGTATATTAGTAATTGGTTAATTAGGCTTGGATTTGGCGTTTGGTAATTGCTTATGTTCTTCACATTTACTTGTTTTGTGCTTTTTTGAATGAGCCTATTTATTTATCTAGTGGATAGATCGATGGCTGTGTATATATTGTTGCTAAACTCTGATAGCCTCAGCTTCCAAATAGACACACAGAGGCATAGAACAATAGCTATAAAGAGAAATGTAAAATATGATTGGATAAAGAATGAGGAAGAAAACCTGCATGAAATTGAACTATGCAATTTTGAAAAGCATGGACTATGCTAAATATATGTAGAAAATAAAAGTTACTTTTCCCCTCTTTTGTATCTACTGCACCGTCATTTATTTTTCCACAAAGCTAGGTTACAAGTTATCTAATCATTGCTTCGTATGATTACAAGACAGTGGAGTGGGGGATCATCTCACATCGTAGGCTGCCACAAATTCTGTATGTTTTACTGCCTCACATCCTATGCTTTTTGCCATTTGCAGGTGCAACGTGCATAAAAATTTGGGTACTTTCTGTACATGTATTTATTCTTTTAGAGCTGCAACGTCTAATGCCATTATGTATGCCACCTTGTAATACTACTACCATTATATGCTTGCATCTCTTATGCTAACAGTTGGTTAATAACTCAAAAATTTTTTGGCAGTATGGTGTCAAGATCTTTGTCATTACCATATTCAAAGATACATGCTATATTGAAATTCTTCTCATTAAATGTGACATCTCAACTCACAATGATTTTCACCCCCTCTTTGGCTTCTATCCCACAATCTATACCCCTTAACTCCCTCAGGGTAGCCAAGAAAAACACATTTTCTAGCCCGGGGTTCTAGTTTCCCTTCATTTTGATGAGAAAATGCAGCACGACCAAAGGTACAAAGTATAAAATAATCAGCAAGCTTACCAAACCATTTTTCATAAAGAGTATCACCATTTAATACAACAGATAGAGTAATATTAACCAAGTAACAAGCAGTCATCACAGCATCACCCAAATGATTTTGGCACACTGGAACTCAACATCATACATCTAACATTATCAAGAAGAGTCCGATTCATCCTTTCCGCTACACCATTTTGTTGAGGGGTATAGGGAACGGTCTTGTGCGTAGTTATGCCACTTGTTTTACACATGTCATCAAAGTTAGTGTTACAAAACTGAAGTCCATTATCAGTTCTCAAGAATTTAATCTTTTTCCCAGTTTGGTTTTCAACTTGTCTTTTCCAATTTTCAAATTTTTGAAAAGTCTCAGCTCTATCTTTCATAAGAAAAACCCACACTCTTCTTGAAAAACAATCAATGATAGACAAGGAATATCTATTCTCACCCGCAGTAGGATGTGATGATGGACCCCACAAATCCGAATGCACATATTCAAGGATTCCCTTAGTTTTGTAAATACTTGAAGAGAATGATAGTCTATGATATTTGCCAAGCACACAATGATCACAAAATGACAAATCAGACACAAAGTCCTTACCAAATGCGCCTTTTTCATTAAGAAATTTAAGTACCTTAATACTAACATGTGCAAGCTTATTATGCCATTTATGTGTGTGATCAACTTTGGTAGAGAATAAAGAAGGATTCATACCTTTCATTACCTCAATTGTAGTGACAAAGATATCATTTCTTCTTTTGGCTTTGTATGCAACTAGTGCATCCTTCATCACTTTTATATTGTCATATTCATCAAATTCACCACAAAAGCCACATCTCTAAAGCTGACTAGTTGAAACTAAATTTCTGAACATTTCTGGGATGTATCTAACTTCTCTCAAAGTATACACATAGCCTGTGTTAAACTTCACGACAACATCACCAATCCTAGCAACATTATAAGCAGTCTTATTACAAAGAACAACTTGACCATCGTCAGAGGGGTGCAAATTTTCAAAATGTTCTCTATGTGAAGTAATATGAAAATATGCACTACAGTTAAACACCCACTCATACAAATTGGAATTGGCACACATATTCAATTCAGGAGTAGAAACAATGTCAACAGAATTAGTAACAGTATAAACATCACCAGGGTCAGAATCAATAGAATCAACAGAAGATAACACATTTACCTTATCTACTTTCCCCTTCCTTTTTTGTTTGTTCTTCTCAATAGTGCAATCTCTAATGAAATGCCCTAGCTTACCACAACCATAACATTTCTTACCTTAGACCTCGACTTAGATTTAGCACGCCCATTTCCTTCTTTTTACCTCCATTACCACTTGATTCACCATTTTGATAGCACTCTTGTCTATTTTGGGTCCTATCTCTCATCATGTAGACCTTACCACCTCTCTTGTCAAGTTTCTCAGCTTTTGTCTCCATCTCTTTAGTACTAAGAGACTCTATGACAATCTCATGTGTTAATGTCTCCCACGCATACTTAATAGCATTCTTGACCTCTCAGTAACTCATGGGAATAGCATTAAGTAAGATCACATCTTTATATTCTTCAGGCACATTTTTACCACAATTAACAATATCTTAGACAAGCTTGTTGAAGACATCAATATTGTCATCAAAATCCTTTGAAGGATCCATTTTGAAGCTAAAGAATCTTTCAAGCAAGTAGAGTTTGTTAGAGGTAGATTTGGACACATAGAGCTCTTCCAATTTTTCCCAAAGTTCTTTAGAAGATTTAAGCTTTCCAACTTCTCTCAAAACGGCATCAAACAAGTGTAAAATAATTGAAGAGCAGGCAGGCTCATCCATTTCATCTTTTTCTTCTCTAGTTAAAGTTGCAGGAAAACTATCAGTGATTGCTTTTGAAACTTTTTGTTCAATAAGAATTTCCTTCATTTTTTATTGCCAAATTAAAAAGTCAGTTTTTCCATTGAAAATAGCCAATTCAAAATTATGTGGTGTCATTTGTGGGACACAAATCAACCAAAAGATTGCACAGAGCCACACAATATCACAAAGAACACTATACTAAGTAGCAAAGCAACAAAATATGATCCAGCAAAAGCAATTCCTCAGTAATAACACACTAAATCAGCAACTAATGCAATTGGCCACAACTAACCAATTCAATAATCAACAATGAGCATCAAATATCACAAAGATAATATCCAAAACTCTTTACATAAGGTAAAATAGGGTTGAAGAACACGATACTGAGTGGACCAGTCAATATGGTCTGTAAAACACGTAGATAAGGCTCTGAACTAATCAGAATTTTGGTCGGTGTTCAATATCTCGTCGGGAAAAACGCGCAGTCAATTTCAACAGGCTCCTATTTTCTGCACACAGCTCCGATTACAAATCTGAAAGTACTAGTGGACTCCTCCCGTCGAGATGAAGATTCTACAATAAATCTAGTCACCTGAATGTCCTCCACACTCCCTCGAGCTCTCTAAAAGTGGGGATTGTCTGCCGGCTCTTTTTATCCACACGCCGCTACTCCCAGGCGCCCGTCGATCGGAAGTGCCTTGATCTCCGAGAGTTGAGCGGTGGTCTTGGTTTTCCCTAACTCCCTCTGGATTGGCTAGAAATTGGACGGGAAGTCTTGGGTAGATAGGTTTCTTCAAATTTTCTTGACCCAAATCTGAATTTTTCAGCTCCAATCTTCAAGTCTCTTGTGTGTAATGCCTCTAACCAACCTTTGATGTCAATTTGTCACATATATTACGCCAAGAATCCAAGAAATAGATGAACACAAAGTGAAAAATATAGGCTCATGATCAAACGCTCTACAAAGAAACCCTAGGATGAGCAACACCCTATACCCAAATGGAAGAACCAACAACAATCACATCACTAAGGTAGTGATTTCCCTCTTCTCACCAAGAACCCTAGCTTTTGATTTTCAGATGAAAGGGGCAGAGAGGGACGTTTGGTGCTCCAAAGAGGGAAAGAAAAGTCTTGTGAGTATATGTACACAAAGCCAAGGTACAAGTAGGCCAATGTCTCTAGTTGGGCCAAGGAGTTAAACAACAGAACCACATAAGGTACAAACTCCAACTTGGGCCCGAGACAACAAAATTGGTGTTGCTACCAATCCTAAATTTCTTCTCATAGCGGTCGATAACGCTTCAATCATCGGCAATGGCCTATGAAGGTGATTTTGATCGTCATCTCTTATAGGGAGGTTGTTTGGCAACATATAACTAACACAAACTTTTTAAGCCATTATATGTACACTTTGGATTTATAATAACTCTGAAGTTTCAAAGGACAGGTTATCCAACAGTGAAATTGTTCTAGAAAAAAAAGTCGTTTTTTATGTATCAAACCAATAATGTGATCAAATAGTAGAAAATTAACATATGCTCTTTTTACAGTCACGTTTTCCGCTCCTATTTCATCACACCATGAAGTTAGATGTATAAGAAATCAATGGTTAGTTCTAGAACAAATTCCAATCAACTCTTATAGGAATCTGATTAATTTTGTTCCTTTTAGTTTCTCTATGGTTTTTTTCATATGTGAAATTATTTTTTTAGGTCCGTTGCTTTGTTTTCACATGTGAAATTATTTTTTTAGGTCCCGTTGCTTTAATCATTTCCATATCATAAAAAGCAACATTGCATGAAAGAACTTTTTAACATCGCCTCTTATCCTATGAGTTGCGTTAATGAACAAAATGATGTGTGAGATAACGGCATTCATAACCTTGCTAAAGGATGTAAATGGAACCAAGCAAGCTGGGCAATCAAGATTTGCATTGAGAGGAAATATAAGCTGCCAAGTTTGGAAAAGAAATGCGAATTACACATGGTTGAGGTGGTCTAGCTCAATTGATGCAGAGGTTAATTTTCGAATCCATTAATCTATCTTTGTGGGTTTGATTCTTTTCTTTATTTTAGGCACTTTTTTTTGTTCTTTACTCTGCATTTTCTTAAAGAGAGAGATTGCTAAATGCTCTATTGATTGTCATTCTCATACCTTATTTCAATTGGATGGCTATTTGGTGACGGAAAAAAAAAGTAGCACGTATAATCAGTTTTAGAATTATTTCAGTTGTGGGTTTGTTTTCTTATGTGTAATCGTGTCCAATGTGCTAAAGGTATTTATCATTATTTATCAATAGAGTTAGGTGTTTGCCTAGTTGGATACGGGAAAATGGATATGTTGTTTTATTTTATTATTATTATATTTTTTTTTTTTGGTTTTCAGATGACATGGTGGAATTTTCTTTAGAGTTATTTGATCCTCACCAAGATAAGAATTTTCATTTGGCACCTCTTTCATGACTCTGTCTGTACTGCTCCTACTTTTTTCAAAGGCAGATTTAATATCGAGCTGATTGCGGTGTTGGGGACAAGAAGAGGATAGCTCATGCATTGTTTTGTGTCAAAATATGCAATATATGTAGTGTGCTTGGAGGGGCATTAAAAAAGAATCCATGGAGTTATTTCAAAACCAAAGGAAAATATTGAAGTTGTTTCTTCGATAGTGTCATCCGCTTCAAAGATTAACTGTGATTTGCATATGGGAAGATCTGGGAGATGTGAGTTGTGACAAGGAAATTTTATTTTGAATTCCGATGCCACTGTTAGTTTGGGATTTGATTGCGTTAGGACCGGATTGGAAGCCAATAACGAGTATGTTTTATGTTGATAATGCAGTAGCTTCGCTTAGAGAGGGGCTGCTCATGGCAAGAGATGTCCATTTTCTTGTGGGCAAGTGGAGAGTGATTCATTTATAGGTTGTTATGGCAGCCCAAACAGGCCGACCAAGAATTAAATCTTTTCAATAACGCAAAGGAAAGGTTGGAACCTTGAATCTGGGGGTTAGAGAGCAAAGTCCCAACCACTAGGTTATTATACATTCTTATTAATGTGTTTCCCCAAAATATATAAAAAGTATCTTCTTGTAATAATTTTATTAATTTAAAACTGGTGATTTTTCCTTTTTAAACATTGGACTTCATATATTATTATTTATTCTTTCATTAAACTTTATTATATTAAATAAGTCATTTATATTCTAAATTTATTATTGTTTGTCATTAGTATAATGTCTTGCCCTTGGTTTTCTACATTATATATACATTGTTAATTAAAACTAAAAATAATATAAGAGTCTCTATTAAAAGTTATTAGATTCTATTATCAAGAATGTGGTTTATGTGAATTATTTTAAAACTAATAAAATTAATAGAAAATTTTCTTTTAAAAAAATAAAATTAATAAAAAAATTTTAGTTACAACCATTTTTTAAACATTAACCACAAAATAACCTAATAAAATCTTCATCTATGATTAAAGTTTTTTTGTTTTATTTTTTTCGTTGGGTAAACCACGTTACTATTAGAATTTATTTCATATTACATTTTTTTTTTTTTACAAATGAACTGCCAAACACTATCTGAGTATAGGGAATTGGCTTTTTCATAAGACAAGTGTAAGAATCATAGATGCGAATGGAGCAAAAGGAAATGATTATGTGTGCGCACATGCCGCACATATGTCCACAATAGCTGGAGGGCAGCTCCTACTGCTTAATACCTTCTGAATTCCATAACTACAACTGATGTTATGCATATTGAGATTCCATGTTCAGCGTTTACTTCAATTCGATGCCAATTGGTGTCCTTTGTCGAGATTGTTTATGTTTGTTGCTGATTTTCTTTTTCTTTTTTCACCCTCACTTTAGTTTGTACTTTTAATTACAGATACAAAACATAAACATTTTCTATTTCATATCCAAGAGTTGTTGACTGTTGTTAATAGCACTTTAAATTTTTTGTAACGTTTTTAAATTTAGCACAAAATTTTATTTACTATATATCAGTTGACATATCATTTATATATGTTTGGTAGTCTAAAAATTAATGTATATTTATTATTGAATATTGTGCATATTAAAACATAGTAATAATAAATTAATTGGATGAATATTAACGTAATTAAAAAATAAAAATTATCTCAAAATTATCAAAAAAAGTTTTAATTAACAATATTTAGTATAATAAAGAAAGAAAACTTTCAAGATTTTACAAAGTAAAGGAGAATTACTTTTTGTTGGAAATTCCGTTGAAAATTTTTGACGGAAATATAAAGCCATCTGAAATTTCCAACGGAAGTACTTATCCATTGGAAATTTCCAACCGCTTCCATTGTTTTAGCAATTTCTGATGATATACCTTTTCCATTGGAATTCAATAATGTCCGTCGGAAATTCCCAACAGACTTTGTTTCCATCGGAAATGTCAGACACTCTAATGGTTACGTCGGAAATTTCCAACAGATGTGCATTTGTCACTAATGGGCCAGCCAATTTTTAGTAGTGATAAGGACAGTTCTTAATGAAAGTTTATCGGTTCTTAGTATATTTTATGGAATAACAATTTTAAGAGTTCTGTACGGGTGGAAATCTAGTAAGTGATTACAGCATGGTTAAAGACTGACAATATATAAGCATGCTGATTTGGATTGACCAATATATATGATATCTGAAAATGAAGGGAAAAAAGAAAAGAATTTAAGAGCCAATAAACTTAACCGAATGAAATTTTAGCAATATTTGCATCTTGAGTAAGGAACCAATAAGAAAACAAAAATAGGTAGAATAATTAACAAAGAATTGAGGTTTGTGTTAGACACAGTGTCCTTAAAATATATCCGTCTCCAATACGCTGGACGTCTATTTCCCAGGATACAATGGTCAAAACCCAAAGGAACAATGCGGGACCATTGCTATGAAGTCCCTACTTAGGCAAATCGAAACAACACCTGAACAGTATCACAAAACAGAATTTTTAAGGAAGGAAAAGTGTGGAGAATTTTTGTGTTTCAAATGGCTAAAAATTGGCCCTTTATATAGGCAATAAAAGGTACGTCAAAAGCCAAAAAATAAACGTGAATTCATTTGAGTTGAATGGCAGCAACATCACTAGTTACAAGTCTTTACATTCCAACACATATTTTAAGAGTTTAAAAAATTCGTAGCTTATTTTAGCAAAACTCAGTCAGATTAGGCACCTATTTTCGGTCTGGTATTTGTGCACACAGGTCACACTTGCACATAAGTTCAGTGGTCTGAAGTGTATTTATGATTCGTGATTTGCATCCTTTATATATGAGCGCGTGCAATAGAGAGCTTCTTAGCTGCACAATTTACAAATTACAAATATGTAAACATATTTAAACAAGTCATTGGAATACCATCTTTCTAATGTGGGACAAGTTTCATCAACACTTAAACTCATTTCTTATGACAAACTTGAGATTCAGTTTCTCATTCACCGGAACATCATTTTGGGCAAATAAATATATGATTTCGAAGCTCTAAATGAAGTGAACACAAATTTGAACTCATATATCAAAATTAGTAATTGGATAGCACTCAAAGTTGTGTCTGAAATGCCTATATTTCTAACACAAAAAACATCTACTATCTACAAATTAAAAATATGAACAAAAAATGGTAAAAGATGGAAATAAAACAAAGCTATATTAAATGGTTGGTGAAAAGTTCACCATTGTATAGATGAACTCCAAAGCCAAGGTTTGGGGTAGGTATGGTTTTGGAATAAAAATGCCTTTAATTATTTTGAACATAGAGCAGTATATTAGTCTTTTCTTTCCTGAATGGGCGTATTAGTCGGGCGAAAACATTCGCCAACCAATCTCTCTCTCTGTATGTATATATATACACACTGGTCAATATTTGTATTATGAATGCCCCAAAATGCCACTATACTTAATACCCTTCTTTATTGAAATTTATCACCTAAAAAAATTTGCAAAATGTTCCTAACTTCGACCACAACCATCACTATCAGTGAAGCATTGCCGGATTGTCAAAATCTCAAGTCTAACAACTCATCACCGCCGCCGCCGCCTCGTCGGGAATGATAACCAACACCACCAAAATGTCCAAAAAAGTGTCTAGAACACATTGCCATTCTCAGTGTTGTCGGAAAAGCCCCTCAGAAGCCCTCACATGTGTCAGTGGATACAGTGAGTAGCTATCACGTAAAAATTTCGTATTATCACTGGAAAATCGTGCTCGACCAATAGATACGCCTCTTCACCTTGATTTTGGATTTGTTGCCCGTTTCTCTAAATGACATCTGATTTGGTCAAAATTAGAGTTTAAAGGTGGTAGTTTTCAAACTTTTTTGCAATAAAAACCAACCTCTTAGCCATTGCCAACCTAATTTTTTATTCAAAGAAATGTCATCGGTGGCTAGAGTTCCAATATTAAAGTCGTTGAACAAAAATGAGGCTGTCGAGAAAAAGTGGCGGAATTACATCCCATTTTTAGGGTTTTCAGATCAAGGACTAGTGGTTGTAAATTTGACAAATTTTAGGTATAATTGCAATTTTGAGATTTAAGAATTAATTGCAAGTAAAGGGCTCAGGACTTTCATTGTACTTTCCTAGAAAGTTCATGTTGGTAGGGTATTTTGGACCATTTATGAAAATAATTTGACACATTTGGCATTTTGTAATTTAAGTTAACTTTTTGGTATTATCTATTTACTTTTTAATATTATTGCCATTCACCCAAAAGAAATGGAGTGGATTGAAGTGGGTCCATATTCGCCCCGTGATCTGTAGTGTATTGGAAAATCAATCTGATTTGCGCATATCTATTTTTACCATTTGGACTGAGTTTGGGGTGTAGATCGAGTCTTTCTAGCAGTGCTACCTTTAACATGGTAATTAGATGGAATTTGTTCAAAAAATTATAAGAACAATAAATGGAGCATTTTTGTGATTTGAGCAAGTGCTATATTGGTTAGGTATTCATGTTGCAGGTAGGAGGTCTTAAGTTCGAATCACACACACCCTTCCTCTATTATCCCACCCCTCTCCTATCTCCGTTTGTATCAAAATAAATAAATAGATAAATGGAACATTTTAAAAAACATGGAATTAGAGTCTAGAGTCTGTGTCATAATGATATAATTGCGAATTCGGCTATTAATGTAGATCAATAAATAAAGGGAAAAAAATGCCAAAAATCTCTCCTTATTGATTAATGGATTTCAGACCGTAAATATCTCGTTGTAACAGTATCATACGTTGAAGTGGTTTAATTCTAGCAGTTGATATGAGTACATTACTATTCCTATAAATTAAATATTGATATTACTAATTTACCACATCATGTGTCTAGGGTTTGATCAGATTCGCTTGATTGACGCCACTAGTTGATATATAGGACAAGTTGTAGAGCTATAATAATAATAATAATAATAATAATAATAATAATAATCGATATATTAATAATAAAAGAAGTTTCTCTGGTATGGTTTTTCCCGCCAATAGTCTAACTTCATAAGAATTTTGATGATGTCACAATGACGTTATCTAAGAAATTATATGTTTTTATTTTTTTCCTGAATTATCTTCTTTACCGTATCTTCTTTATCTTTTCATTTTCAAAATTTATATTAATCAAATCCGTTTTTTAATTGTTGTTAATTTCTCCTTTTGCCTTATCCTCTAATCTTCATCCAATTAAGGCTTCAATCTTACAGTAAAAATCTAGATCTCTTAATATTTCTCTTCTCTTATTTTTGATTGTCGATTTGAATTATCTTTTTTATTTCCTTAATCCCTTTTCATGATTTTTACTTTTAGGTTTTTGACGTAAGACTTTTTTTAAGTCTTCACATATCTTTAACTTTTTATTTGAATTAATTTTTTAAGAATATTTGAATTAAAATTTTTTATATTTTCTTAATTAGTTTTTTTCTTGACCTAAAATTAAAAATCAAGAAAATGGATATATTCCATTCGCAGATTTCAATTGGGTTTCGTGTTACGCTTGGGCTTGAATTGCACTTTTAGTTCGGATTATCATTCTGCCACTTGCGTCATGGAGAAATGTTTCCCCCCCTTTTTGATAATTTACTTTATTTTACTTTATTTTTTTACCATCTATCTGTTGACAATTGATTATTTTATTACAGATGAATTAAAATTATGAATATATCTTCTTCTCTCTCCCCCCTCTATCACACATACACATATACTACTCTTGCTAGAAATATTATAATAAAAATTTGAAATTTTTTAAAGCATGCTTCAATAATTCTTAAATTAATTTTTTCAGAAAAAAGAAAAACAATTCTCGAATTAGCCTGCTTTACATATTTTAAATCTATGAAAGGCCAAATTTGACGGACTATAGTTTCATTAGTTTTTTTTTTCTTTTTTCTTTTTTTTTTATAAGCATAATTACATAAATTATACATTCCCAAAAAAGCATAATTACATAAATTGTACATTCCCATTATTGTTTTCGTGGAAATCAATTAATCATACTTATATTCTATTTTGTGTAAGTTTAACAGAAAATTGATTGATAATTCTATATTACCTTTTTTTTGAAGTATAGTTACTTTAATATTTATTTTTTAATTAAAAATATTTAAAAATACAATCATAATAATTTTTTTTTCCTTCAACAGAGAAAAAAGAAACTTTCAAGTTTAGTATTATATGGGAAAAATGATCCGGACTTTGTCTTTCTTTTTTGTCCTAATTTTTTTAATTTACTTATGTTTGTTATGCCCGTGCAACACACGGGGCGAAAAATCTAGAGATAATAATAATATAAGAGAATGTTTTTCCCTACTAGTTGAGATGATGTTGTAGAGGAGTTTCTCCCCTAATTAGCCTAAAAAGAGAATGCACGCATGTTCTTATAGCTTATTTCTTCATTTTCTCCATTACTCCTTTAGTATTTTTTAAATCAACTTTTTCTCTCAATATCTAACAAGAATTTACAGTCAGATTCACTGTAGAGAAGCAGCAGTGTAATATAATAATATAATCATAATAATTAAGTATGCATAGTTGTGTCAATTATTAACTAGGGGAATCTTCAGTTTTATTCTCCCATCAGAGTTTGACGGTGGTACGCCACCAAACTTACTCGCGTCCTTGCAAGCGGCGTGCCGCTGCCAACGAGATCAAATTGCGAGGTATTTCCTTCTATTTTTTTCTCTCTTGCAAGGGAAAAACAAAACAAAAAAGAAAAAGAAGTTGAAAAGGAAAATTATTCAATTGTTTTTCTGAGGCAAGTCCCTTTACTATTGATAACCTCCCCTCGGCGTCCACATCTCATCACTTTGCAAATTGCAACCATAAAAGGAAATAAGAAATAAAAGTATTCTTTCTGTGTCTCTTGGTACTTTTTCCTCGTCGAACCCTAATTTATCTTCTTCGCTCAGGTATTATCTCAATCTATATCTTTCACCCCCTAGTCCTGATTAGAATTAGTTATTCTGATGTAAATTGATAGATGTAGTTGCGGGAAAACTTGAGAGTATTGGTTGGCTGGTTGAATTTTTGAAATTTTTGGTGAACCGATTGGATTCAGCTTTCTGGTACTGATAGATGTAACTGTAAAAATTTCATAGTTTTTTATACATAGAAGGTGCGAATCTCGGTGTAATATAAATGATTTTATTTTGTTTAATGGCTAAATCTGAAATCTCGGGGAACGGTTGGATTCTGTTTTTTCTGTTGGTAGATGCTACTGTTAAAAGTATAATCTCTATATACCTAAAAGAACTACAAACTAGTATTACTGGTTTATTTGGTTTAAAAGCTGAATTTGAAATCCTGGGTGAACAGATTAGATTTAATTTTTTCTGCAGGTGAATGCTATTATGAAAATTACTTTCTTTCATCTGCCTAGAAAATGAGGAAGTTCGAAATATTTTTTGCTTTCTTTATGTTTTTGGTCAAAATTATGAATATGAAGTTTTGGGCGAATAGATGGGATTTAGGCCATTGCAAAAGTTACTTAAATTTTATATATGCCTAGAAAAATACATATTGGCAACTTTCATGGATTGGAAATTTGGTCAAATGATGAAACCCTAAAGATATGAATTCTAAGAAGATTGTTTTTTGTAATTTTGCCGCACATTCTAGGCGGGTATCAGTCCTGAGAAGCATACTAGTGGGTGGTACAGATACAATTATATTATTGCATGACCAGTCATGAATCCTATCCTTGTCATTACAAATTTTCCTGCCTTGCTTGTATGCAAATGTATTGTTGGGATTGCTTACTGTGAATTTAATTTTCAAGGGTGATTTAAATTTTGTATATCATATGTAATTTATGAGGCGAGTTTTTTGTTTGCTTATCTATATGCATTTTGGGTTTTAGTGCGGAATGGCATCCGTGTCAAGCCAGCCACAGTTCCGCTACACACAACCCCCGTCCAAGGTTCTCCATTTGAGAAACTTACCATGGGAATGTACAGAAGAGGAGCTCATTGAACTAGGGAAACCATTTGGTAAAGTTGTGAACACAAAGTGTAATGTTGGAGCAAATCAAAATCAAGCTTTCATTGAATTTGTAAGAGACTTAATGTTCCTTTCAGCTTGTTTCATTTTCAATAAAATAAATCTTTGACCAATTCTTTAGTTTAACATTATTGCTCTGATTATCTTTATGTTTTGTAGGCGGAATTAAATCAAGCTATTGCAATGATATCATATTATGCTTCATCATCAGAGCCAGCTCAGGTACGAGGGAAAACTGTCTACCTACAATATTCCAACAGGCAAGAAATAGTGAACAACAAAACTACTGCAGATGTTGCCGGAAACGTACTCTTGATAACCATTGAGGGTAACGATGCTCGCCTTGTCAGCATTGATGTCCTACACTTGGTAAGCAATTACGAAGCTTCCAGTAACACATGGTTAGGAGAAGTAAATTCTTGACAAGAATATAATTTCTATGGTTTTTAGCTGCTAGATTCGGTATGTGATACATTCTTAGGCTTATCTTTGACAAGAATGTGAATTAATCAGCAGGCACATGTCAAGGATATATCTTCGATGGCAGCTTATTGCATCGGGAGAAAGAGCACATGTGTGTTTGTCTCCTTTCTCCTTTGCTTAAAACTGGCTCTTTCTTCCCTTCTTCCACTTCATTTATCTTCCTCAAATAATTTCTCTTTTTTTGGTCACCTTTTCAATACATTGCCCTTTATATTTGAACTGGTTTATGGATTTTTCTTATAAAAAATGTGATTGCTCAATCATGGTAGCATTAGACATTCATTATGATTATTTGGTTCCTTGACTGGTTAGAACACCACCTTGAAAAAAATTGATAGGGATATAAATTAAAAATGTTTCTGAAGCATTGACAACATTTGAGGGCCTTTATACAAGTTGGGTGGACTGGAAACTTAAAACATGTTTGATTCTCCTTATAATGAGGTGAAATGAGTGTTTGAGATTTAATGGGTTTTTGAAATGTTTGATTGTAATTAAGTTGTTGCCAAATCAGTGATAGGTGTTGTCACCCCTTCAGTAAAGAAATAGGATTGCAACTCCCAAGGAAGATGCACACGGTAAAATTTTGTAGACTTTATGTTTGGATGTGTTCATGACTTCTCCAATCATGTCCATATCTATAAGTTAAATTTAATTGCAACATCTCAGTTATTTTTAGTCGAAAGTTCTCTACAAAGTTTCATGCAGTCATCGATCCAATTGCAATCTCTATGCCCCACCACTTCTCTTGTATAATTTTGAAATGAGCGACAGATTCCCTGCTGTTTACAAACTTCTTGCTTTTGAGACAGTTTATTAGGGGGAAGGTTATTGTTTATTCACTTTAGGTAGGGAATGATGTTTTTGGGTTGTTTTTGTGTGTTGTTTACCGCCTCCGTGGGCCCCGGGGGTTCCCGAAATTTCTTGTGTCATAGACATTGAGGTCAAGTTTGCTGCTAAATGAAGTTTTGGGAGACATCTAGTATGCTTTCAGAATTCTTTTGTTTGATTGCACTTCAAATTGACTGGTTTGGATGTCCCAGTTTTGGACAAATCAGCCAACTCCTTCAGTCTCCCAAAATGAGCTCAATGAAGAGAAAGTACCTGCATCAATTTTCTCTGTCCTTTTTCCAACTTCCATTTTCTTTGTCTTAAAAGTGAGCACATTTACCTGGATTTAATCATAATGTTACTCATTTCTGTCCCTTTGCTCGAATCACTTCCCCTTGGAATCTTTGATGGACTCAACCTGTGTCATAAGCATGGTTAAAAAAATGCTATTGAGGTGTGAGGCACAGAGAATAAGAGCGCCCCATGTCTACCACGTGGTTATGGGATGAGGATCCTATGGATTTGGATAAGAGTACAAGATCCTTCTCGGATCCTTTAAATCAAGAGAAGGTTCTTTGTGTCATGCAAATAAAAAAAAAAAAAAATTCCTTTTGATCCTTTGTGTCATGCAAATCGAAGGAAAATTCTTTATATCCTCCAAAAGTGCATCTATATTCATGAGAATATAAATTTTTATAGTAAATTTAACGTTTTGTGAAACATTCATTTAATGTTTTGTGAAACATTCATGTATCCTACGTCTAGATATGCACCCATACCCAAGTCAATATAGTTTGTAGTCTATACATTAAACAAGATTATAGGAAAAATTAGTTTCTAGATGTTCTTTATAGAGAAAATATCACTTTTCTGGTTGATGAGGCTTATGTAAATCATGAGAATATAAATTTTTAAAGTAAATTTAACATTTTATAGAACATTCATGTATTCTCTAAAGTTTGTACTCGTTTTAGCTGTCTCCTTGAGTCCTGGACTAGATTATAGGGAAACAAAGATCTCTTGTCTAGATATGCACCCATACCTGAGTCAATGTGGTTTGTAAGTTCATATATCAAATAAAGTCATAGAAAAATTAGTTTCCAGATGTTCTTTATCTAGAAAATATCACTTGTCTTTTTGGTGAGATTTATGCCTTGCTTTACAAAGTCAAAAAGCACCTTTTGTACCATTTCATGAGTAGAAGGTTTTTAAACTAAAGAGAGGATGAGTATAATATTACTCCATTGCACAATACAAGATACACACTTTGTTCATTGTTCTGATTATAGGTTCTGACTCCCATATGACAATGTTGTCAACGAGGTTTCTCTCCCGAGTCTTGTATCTCCACTAGATCTAAATATTATTGACCCTCTAGATGTGAAAATTGGAGATTGCAGTTTAATCTTGTTATATTTTGCTGTACTATTGCTTGAAAAGCATGGTAATTGATATTTTTTCTTGTAACGACATATGTTGATAATCATGATTTTAGTACGCATCCTAAATCATAGATTTTGCGGAGGTTTTACATTGGTAGTTAGCATAATGCAATCTAAACTTGTTTTCCTTTTGTTCCATGCAGTTATAAAAAATTGTTTTGTTTTGCAGGTATTTTCTGCATTTGGATTTGTCCATAAGATCACTACATTTGAGAAGACTGCTGGATTTCAGGTCTTTTTCCGGGAAAACCTTTATATCTTCTCGAGTGGATTTGTGCTTCAAATTTAATCTTGCTATGGTTTCCTTGGTTTTGCAGGCTTTGGTGCAGTTTTCTGATGCAGAGACCGCCTCCGCTGCAAAGGATGCCCTTGATGGGAGAAGCATTCCCAGGTGATGTGGGTTTTATATTTCGGCTTGGAATGTACCCCAAACTGTTATGGATCATATGTTTCTAGATGGGGTGCACATACATTGGGGCCAGACATCTTTCAGGAGATATTTAAGAATCTGCTACAGGGGTACATGCATGCTCCTTACCCCATCTTACCTCTCCTTTCTTCAGTTATTTTAAGTGGCCTTTTTCCTTTCATAGTCAAGCTGTTTGGGTTAGACTGCTATCTATGCCCATCCTCGCATTCAGGTTCCGGCCTAGATGAATAGTGAAGACGTGATTATGAATTTAGTTGGAATAAGTGTTCTGAGATGTAAAATAGTAACAAAAGTGATCTAAGGAATTATATCTAGATGAAAGCCAAAAATTAATTAACACATTGAATTCATAGCGACAGGTCTTGCCAACCACGGTTTATTGGTATTGGCCTCATTTTTAAACTATGTCAACTGTCATATTATCTCATCTCATTTATTTATAGGGGAAAGGGTTTCAGTAAGTGCAGAATGGTTGTGTTTTGAACTTTGTGTATAGTTCCTGCTATCCATTCTCCTCAAATGTAAATTCATTTTCACTTATCATTTATACGCCACGAATGAACTTTTAGCTTGCCTTCTGTTAACGGTCTGATTTTCTTATCCTGGATGCAATAGGTATCTGATTCCAGAGCTTGGACCGTGTACCCTTAAGATCACATATTCCGCACATACAGATCTTACCGTGAAATTCCAAAGTCATCGTAGCAGGCAAGTTGATGTTTACTGTCAACCATGTCACATAGATCTAGATACAAAGATGTACTTTTGGATTCAATTCTTTTGTTTTCTTTTTTTACTCGGCGACTTGCCAATATTCATGATATAACATGCTTTGATGAATTATACTCCTGCTTTATTTATTTATTTATTTTGGTTAAGTTTTACATGTGTTGCATCATTGATGCTGATTCTGGTTTCCATTGATTTAGGGACTACACCAATCCTATGCTTCCAGTTGCTCCTTCAGCCATAGATGCAAGTGGTCAGGTAAACCATGGAGATACCACCGTATCAATGTGTTAAATTACTTAGAGGTGTTTGGCCATAACTGTGAAGTTTGAGTGATCACATTTTGTGAACGATATGTTTGAGATATTGGGATCTTGGTTATGGCACTATTGATTTTTTTTTTTTTTTTAATTTTTTTAAGATAAGCACAATGTGACCAAATTATGCCCAGGAATCAAATCGTTTTCCTTGTTTGATGGTTTATGACCATCATGAAACTCGTGAACTGCATATTTACTTCTAGGCATTAGATGCTGGCCAGCCTAGTATACACCAAGATACTTTAGATTTCTTTGAAAAATTCAGTTGCTTCTTTTTTTTGGTATATGATCTGATAGCAATCACCTCTCTGTTGCAGTTCACTTTAGGCGCAGATGGGAAGAAGCTAGAGCCGGAGAGTAATGTTCTTCTTGCTTCTATTGAAAACATGCAGTATGCAGTAACCTTGGATGTTTTACACACGGTAATCACAATTCCCGCTCCAGGAATCTGCTAGACATTTTTGTTAACTATGCCTTCTAGTTATTTAATCCTTCCCTTGCTAAAAATGTTTTCCACTCAGGTCTTCTCAGCTTTTGGGCCTGTGCTAAAGATTGCCATGTTTGATAAGAATGGTGGTCTCCAGGCTTTGATACAGTATCCTGGTGAGATGAAACACGAGAACCTAATTTTACTCTTAATCATAAATTTAAAATCAATCTTGGATCATTTTCCTAAAAAGCTTGGTGGTAGTTTCTTTTATTAACATCACTTGACTGCTAATATTGATAAGAATGTAGATACTTGATTTAACCTCATCCGTGTTGTCTTTGGGGATGATCACTCACCATTTCCCATTTTTCTAATATGATGACTGGGTTTTGGCAAAATAGATTGCAGGTTAAAATGTCTTGCCGTTGGCGTGGCCTTTGGCAAGCCCAAACAGGCTCTTGCTTGAGCAAGCAGCTCATGGTCGTCTTGCGGGCGGGCCAGCTGCTCATGTTCCCTAGAGTGGCTGGCATTGCAGCTACAAAGGCTGCACTTTTGCAGCATCTGTGGCTGCTTTTGTGGCTTGTAGGCTGCAAAATTTTATATTATTTTTGTAGCCTTTTGCTGCAAACCGGATATATAAGTTTGTAATATTATTTTTAATTTTATAAAATATAAACAAAACATAAATATAGTATATAGAATGAGTTGGGCGCAAGCAGCCAGAACACCAATTTGGGGTGTCCAAGCTGCTCGGGCTTGGCAGTGTTAAGGCCCGAGCTGAGCCTGGGCAGTCTGGTGAACCAGATTGACAAGCCTAATGATTATGTGAAACCACCAAGAAAGTCCAAGCTGTTAATACTTCCCGGTAGATGGCCTTGGTTAGAGCATCCACAATTGAGTTGTTAAATTTATCTAGCCACATAAGCAATAACACATTGGAAGTGTTAAATTAAACTAGTGCAATGAGTCAAGTGGGTCACTTCATTCAATTTATTACTCAAAATCCATATGAATGGTGATTTTGGATTGGTCAAATACAAGAATAATTGATAGTTGTGGTTTTGATAATTCTCAAAAGTTCATTCAAGGAGAAATTAAATAAAAAAGTAATGCCACATGAGTTGTTAAAATTGCTGTTAAATCTAACAACAATTTTAACTTGGTGCTAAAAGATTCCTTTAGCAACTTTGTTAACACTTCCATTGTAACTATATTTTATATTTGAGATCTAACACATATCACTAAAACATGATTTCACACCTCCTTTGTAGATGCTCTTATGTAAAAGCTCTAGTAATTTATCATATTATTTAGAGCTCATTTTGGGAGCTTTATGTTAAAGAGAGTTGGATTTATGGGAGAATGTGTGGTGAGAATGTAAATAAAGATTATTAGGAAGTGAAATTTTGTTTTCTGTTTTTGGCCTTTTTTTTTTTTTAAAGAGTGGAGAATATGCGGTTGGTATTGATTTGATAACATTTTGATTTAGATAAAGCTTCAGAGCTCAGATTCGAAAAGCTCACCTGTTTATATGTGAAGTTTTGACTTTATATTTTGTCAAGAAGGGAAAATGCGGGTGGAAAAGCATAAAAAGAGGAGCCCTTTATTTGGGTTTTTTCACTCCCAACTTCAGAGAAAAAGCTCTTAATTGAAATATTCCATTGTCATTGCATTTTGGAGTCTGCATATCATTAATTTTACATGCTTGAGCTACATGCTAAATTTATCCTCAAGACTGAAGTCATTTGCAGTTTCGAGTTAAATAAGTCACTAACATAATGGGCATGCAGACATTCAAATGGCTGTTGTTGCAAAGGAAGCTTTGGAAGGACACTGCATATATGATGGCGGATTTTGCAAGCTACATATTTCGTACTCTCGGCACACTGATCTTAGTATAAAGGTACTATGCACGTCTCATAAAATTTTAGAAGCACTATGTATATTGTATGATATTCTATTTCAATGTATGGAAGTTCTGCCTTAAAAGAAAACAAAGGTATGAAAGTTCTCACTAGCATCCCAAGTTGCACAAATGCAGACATGATACGGTACATAAACCCCACCGCATGGTTTTCCTAAAATAGAAAAGCAGGACACGCTGATTTAAATTCTTTATTATATTGTTCATAATTTTATATATAGAACATGACAAATGAGTTTGTGTCTAAAGAATCCATTTAGTTTTAGAAATTAATTTGCAATATATATATATATATATATATATAAATGGGGATAAGGATAGGTGGCTTATTGGATACATTTCAGTGTTTTGAGTGTCTGGTTCCGACATGCCACAAAAAGAATTATTTTAGAGCTTGTTTGAAGCTCTTTATTTTTGCAATATATAAAGGAAATTTATAATGAGTGGAAATGAGTGGTGGAGATTTAATTGAAGTTTGAAATGTGTGTTGATTGTTGAGTAGTTGTCAAATCAACGGTCAATTCATGGTAAGTGAATATATAGAACGAAAAAATAAAGAGGTTCAAACAAGCTCTTAAACTCTTAGGGGGCTTCTTCTGTATCTTCTCATCAGAAGACTTATTTGGTTTGCAGACTGGAGTGAAACTTTAAATAACAAAAGAAGTATCCTCTATTAAATTTAATTTGCAGTTATAGCTGGATCTACGGAACTTAGACTCATTTCTCTATCTCTTCACTTTGATCATTTAAGGGCCGTTAATTGAATAGATGAGAACCCTATAATCTGTTTCTTTTTGGTCCTTCATCTTTCATTGCAATTTTTCTTTATTATTTTCTAATTTTGTTTTGTGAATGTTAAGTTTAAGAATATCCTTTTTCGAAGCTTTGGAAAATGTAAATTTTGCATTTGACTCATTGTTTCTACTCATTTAAGTAATCATATCGACAGTAATACATGCATTACTGGCAAAATTGAGTAGTTTATTTTATTTTGAACATTGACCAGTGAAATTATTTATTTAACTTATTTACTCATAGATATTTTATGCTTAAAAAGTATTGCTTGTAAACAATCAAAATTTTGCGCCATACTGAAGCTACAGCAATCTAGAGTGTAAGGAAGGAAGTTCTGATGTCTTTTACACAGTAGCCTATGGAGCAAGTTGTAGCTTTGCTCCGTGTGCACTGTATCCTAAGCCATCAAACGCAATTTTCCCTAATTAGACTAACATTGGAAGATAAAATTTTCCCTAATTGGAAGCCATCAAACGCAATTTTCCCTAATTAGACTAACATTAGGAGATAAAATTTTTTTTGAATAATGCTACATATCCACCCCATCTCACGTCCACCCCATTGAAGTTCTTTTGTGTGTGTGTGTGTGTGTATATATATTGTGATAAACTAGAAATATATAAGTAGTTCAATTGGGTAGATGAAAGATGGGGTGAATGTACAGCATTATCAAATTTTTTAGTTTCTATTTTATTCTTAATATAGTTAATTTTTCATTCTTTATACTGTCTAGTGCTATCTAATCTACCTTACTATTCATGTCATGTTAATGTTATGAGGTACCTGTACTTTCCAGCTTCTTATGGCTGAACTTTGAGGCAAATAAGAATCTAATGTTCGGAGCTAATCATGTTGATTTCAGGTCAATAATGATAGAAGCAGAGATTATACGGTTCCCAATACTCCCGTATTGAACTCCCAGCCGTCTTTATTGGGGCAGCAACCATATCCAGTTGGAGGTCCTGGTGTTCATCCATACAATGGAACCCATTATACCCCGTCCCCTGATGGTCATGCTGTGCCTCAGCCTTCTGCAGGCTGGAATCCAGCTGGTACTTCCGATCTCCTCAATCAATGCCGATGCATATGCATAATTACCCTTACAATATTCCTCCCGGGAGTATGCCTCCTGCAATGGGCCCTGGAATGATGCCTCCACCTCATGCACAGGGTGGTCTACCGCACTCCGCTCCGATGCCACCTTATCGTCAATAGCTTAGACAGCGGATGGACAAGGCTGCTGGAGAGTTCTTTCCCTAGCTGCAGGTGTAAAGAATGATTGTGTGGTTCATTATAATGCGGTGACCTTCCTCGACTCAACATGAAAAATTGTTTTGTCAAGAGTGCCGAGGAGTTTGCTTTCTTTCTTTCCTTTTTTCTTATTTAATTTCTTTTTTAAGTTCGCATGGAAAGATTCGGGTAGTGGACATGTCTAAACAGTAGTCCATGAATGGCACTGTATATTAATTTAACTTTTGTGGTGGTTTACGGTGAAATCTTCTTTGGATTGATTTTAAATGCTAATATTTGATTGCCATAAATATTCTTATTACTCCTGCTGTTCCTTGGTAAACTTAGCAGGAGTAATACCGGAATGCTCAAGGAACAGTAGTACTACATAGGATTATTCATACTTGTAAGTAATGTGAAAGTCCTTTTTCGACTTCTCCCATTTTCTTTTGTTTTCCAATAAATCAACTATGCCATATGCGTCTTTATAGGGTGTGGCGTTTTGATTATTTGAAAATTTATTTTTTAAGAAGTGATTGTTTTTATTTCTTAAAGAAAATGGGTTATTAGAAAATAATTTGAGTAACGCTATCTCACAACACTAGTACGTAGTACCATATTAATGTGACATTAAATAATAAGTTGAATTAAGTGATTAATTAATTAATTTATTTATTTTCACTTATCATTAAATGACACATTAGATGTTACTTAGACTGGTATTAAGCACTACTAGTGTTATATAGTATTATTCAAATAGTTTTGACAACTATTATGCAACGTTCGCCTCTTTAAAATTTTCAGTAAGAGGAAAATGTAACTACAGCGGTAAGTGGAAATTGATTTTTAATCTTAAGAGCATTTTCAATGTTAGGGTCAAAATGAAGGATGGAAAAGAGCAAAGACAAAATGAGGGGTGAAAAATCTCAAATGAAGGGTTAAGTTTAGCTCTTCATTTGAGTTTTTTCTCCCCCCTCAATATTAGAAATACTCTAAACAGGGAAAACTAAGTGTGGGCTTTGAAACCAGTAAACCAAACCGAACCGACCCGAACTGTTTTGGGCAGGTTCGGTTAGGTTTTTGTGCAGACCGGGTTGGTCTGTAGTTTGTAGGCAGTTGAACCAAGCCGGTTTGGTTTGGCCTGTGGGTTTGGCTGTCTAAACCGGTCAAACCCGATTTGAACAGAACTGGACCAACCCGGTTCAGTTAAACCGGTTAAATAGAATTTTTTCTTTTTCCATTTTTTTTGCCTCCTTGAAAA